>BQNB010013772.1:0-51174 GCA_026074375.1 Tanacetum coccineum
AATATTTTGTAAAAGTATTTTTGAAAAAGTACTTTTGTAGAATTAAAAGTGAGGATTAAGAGAAAAATATTTTCTTGGTCACTAATCATGTTTAATTATTTTGTTTGTTCATACCTTAAGTGATCACTAATCTTAGAAATGAAATTTTACATTTAATAATTTGTAAACGTTAATTTTTATTGTAAACATTTTTACATTTTGTTATTATCAAAATGTTGAGTGGTCGAAAAATATAAATAACATTTTTAGGCATTATTTGTATTAACAATTTCCCCTTTTTGATGATGACAAAATATAAACTCATTTTAAATAAAATTAAAGATGTCAAATTATTAAATTAGTTATGTTCCATTTTCCCCTTTTTTATCAAATTAAAAAAGAATGATCGTTTGTTGAAGGAAGAAAGAAATCGACGATATCAAGACTCCCCCTTGATGTATGCTCCCCCTTATTCGGGGCACGAAGGGATCGATCTTACGAAAATTGTTTTTGCTACAAAACAAAGTTAGAGGTACAAGTGCAAGACAAATATCTTTCAAGTTAACACATTATATTTAAATAAAAAGAAGAGTTTCATTTCACCAACAAGAAACTCATACATGAGCACATTCAATTAATACATTCATGCAAGATAAAACTATAACTAATACAAGATAAAGAGAAACAATACTACATAAGTCTTAAATGATTCATGATTCATAGAGAACGAATTCAAAAGGTTTGGGGTTTCATATTTATAAAAATATTTAGATATTTTTAAGGTGGAGGTGGAAAGTGTAAAGTGATTATGGTAGTAAAAAGATATTCAAGATGAGCAAACATGATATTCATCTCACCTCTTAGAGTGAGGAAAAGGTTTCGGTTGTGAGAACAAAAAATGCAAGTTGACCCATGATAGTCATGATAGTTGTAGAAAAGAGGATGACCCATGGTAAGTGGTTGAGGTTGTGGTTGAGATAGTGGTGATGGAGTGTCATGAATGTGATCAAGAGGAGTGATTGGGGACAAAGAAAGTGTGATATCCAAGGAAGGATGACTTTTAAGTGGTTGAGGATTTAGAGGTCTAGGAGGAACATCCAATATTTGTCAAAGCAAATGGTACAAGTGAGGAGGAGAATTTGGTTCATAGTGAAGAAGGAGGTGAAAATTTGAAGTTGTTAGTGAAAAGAAGAAGAGTGTGTTCTCAGACTTTGAGATTTATGAATAGTGGTATTGGTTTTGATATTTGCATTTTGGAGGAGTTGGAGATGAAGAAGTTTGTTGTAGGAGAAGGTGTGGTGGCGATTGTCTTCATACACTAACATGTGAACAAGTAGTTTCAGGAGGGAATAAGGGTGAGTTTGATTTTCTTGTAAGGATTGGATGAGGAAGCATTTGTGGAATTCATGGTAGAATGAGGTAAAGGAAAATGTGATTGATGTAGGGATAGAGAAAAGTTCATGATTTGAGGTGGAAGATATTAGCCTATGAAGAAGAAGGCATGGGGTTTGAAGTTTTTAGATCCAAAAAGTGTTTGTCAAAAAAGCGAAAATTATAGCTTAGGCCCCCCCTAGATGGGATAGTGGTCAACTGCACAGAAATTCAGGGGGTCACAGTAGAAGAATCCATGACCTCTGATGGCGGTCCCTTAATTACCCGGCGCTCCCATATATATTGGGGGGCCGCCCAGTATTTTAGGGGGCCGTTTTCTGGAGACAGAAAACTTTTTCCAGAATTTTTTCCCTGATATGCTGTATTAAAAAAATTTCTAAATTTCCCTTTTTTAGTCAATCCCTCATCTAATCATAATCATCTAATACTTATTATCCAACTTAAACAAAACAATTAACATGAGTTCTATGAGGAAGCAAATGTAGGACAAATTTTTATCAAAAGATAAGCATGCATAATAAATCATCTATATATATCTATATAATATATATATATAAATAATATATATATAATATATATATAATATATATATATATATTATATATATATATAATAGCAAAGAGTTTATGCGAGGTGGCATGCAAGCATTTGGTTTTAAGATGATAAAATTAAAGGATCGTCTATGCAAGCTAAGTTTGCCCATACTAAGTACAAAGTTACTAATGATAACATAAGATTAAACACCAAAGCCATAAATAGAATAGTAAATAATATAGATAATAATGTCATAAAGCAATTTCCCTTATTGCTCACTTTTTCATGTTTCTCCACAACCTTCTAAGACTTTTTCCGATTGACCTTACTCCACCACGTTGCTCATCTCGTAATTGTACTTGACGGTTGATGATTTCGGTTTGGCAGGTGTAAAATGGTTCAAGGTGAGGGTCAATGTTAGGTGGGTTTTGAAAGACTTAAGGAACTTGATTGGTTAAAGAATTGACATAACGAATGGGGGAAGGAGTGCTTGCATACGAGGTCCCTTCGTCATCATCATCGTTGAGATGAGATAGGCTCGGTTGATGAAAGGCGAAGAAGAGAAGTGAATGATGACCGCTTCGCGAGCCACGATCCAATTCCGGGCTTTCGCTCTACATTGAGTCGGCAAAAGGAATTCATAAAACGAATCGTAACAAGACATATGATCATTGTCTAGTAGGAACCAATTGTAGGAACCCCGTTTTAAACATTCACTTCAACAACCCTACTAACACGAATCAAAGAAAAAAATAGAAGAGAGAGGGAACGAAATAGAGAGAATGAGTTGAGGAGAGAAGTTGAGAGAGAAAAAAAAATATATTTGGTGAAATAATAAAACTAAGATATTTCTAAATGAAAAATATCTAAATATATAGTTAGATATTTAGAAAATATCTAAATTATAATATATACCCTACACATTTAATGTGACCAGCGCGGGATATCTAACTAGGTACCCGGGCTCGGGTTTGGTTTGGGAATTAAAACCCGAAACATATACAATATTAGATTTCTATCGAGCCCGATCCCGATATATTTCCTGTTACAAACATAACAATTAAAGACCGAAGCCCATCGTAGAGTGACCGAGCTTCCTGTTTGACTCAATAAATTGAAGGCTACCACTCTCCCCCGAAGTGAGGTCTTGAACACGGAACGAGTCTTCCCTTTATGACTCAATAAAATTGAGCTTAACAAATCTCCCCAAGTGAGTTCATTTGATGAACACCTCCTTTCATGAGATCATGAGATTGCTTATTGTCGTTTAAGCTCGAGTGGTCCCCTTTGCTCTTGTCTTCGTTATAGTTGTAGCGTTGTTCCTTCATGCATTGCGATCTTGAATTTAAAGCCTTTGTCGATTGTCTTATTCGTCTTTGCCATCTTGTGCCATCTTTTGTTTTGACCAATATGCCCACATACTTTTGCATTATCTTGAAAGCTTCAAATCAGAGTTAGCGGAAGTCTATGTCTTTTAAATCTTGAGCTTTCCAAGATAGTATGACTTCGTTCAATTGAGCAATTGATGGGAATTGAAGGTTGCCCAGTTACCACCCTTTTGACCTGTAGGTTTTACGTTTAGGTGATAAACGAGAAAATTGATTTGAAAATCAATCGACGAGGTCACTTCGTATTAAAGAGTTTTTTGTAACACATCGATAGTGTCATGGTTATTTATCAAATTTCATCAACCGTCCAATTCAAAAAAATTTACTGGACCCAATCGGATATCCAGTTGTCACAAAGTTTTGATTCATATAAAATCTCGCAAGTCACCTACCGCAAAAAAAAATTGCTGATTGATGAGACACTGGAAGGATATTCCATGACGTCATAAGAATACTAGAGAGAATCACTCTGAATGTTTCTGGCAAATATCACAATGATTTGCGTAGGACTCTTGATAACAGCTTGTGAACCTTATGAGTTCAAACAAGTGTTTTGAAATGGCATGTGTCCTAAACGAGATTTTTTGATTGATCTCTTGGCCAAGACTCGATAGTGCATTTTGGTTTTAGTACTCAGGAGGCGGAGCATGATTGCCACCTATTCAATACAACAATCTCGGAATGAGATGTCAATAGATCACGTGAGTATCTCCTTGACAAATGAGACAATTTATTTAGTTGAGAGAAACCCTAATGGGTTGGGACGTGTGGTTTGTTGCATTGCATCACTGGGTCCATGATGTCATTTTCAATGTCAGCAATCAACTTGTGATTCTAACAGCATATGTATTGACCCGGTTTCTGCCTTAAGTTGTGTGGAGGGCTTCTTTCTTTAGACCCTTTATCCATACATTTCTTTTTAATTCTTCAACACCTTCAATGCTTACCAAGACATCATTACTAACACCTTGTTGTGATTGTTCCAGTGTTAACTCAATCTTAGTCGGCATTTTTCCCATTTACATTCATCTCCAATCATACCTAAGGACTGCTATTTCTAACTTTGGATTATCCTTGGGTAGATCCTCCGGTTCTGGTTGGATCATAGGATTGATTCCTAACCTAACCACCTTATGACTTCAGAATCGTCGTGAAATTAAGATGTTGTTGGGTATAAGATCGAACCATAAAACATTTTCTTATTGTTCAGCACTTTGAGTCATTTAGATCATATTTTAAATACATTTTCTCCCCTTATTTTAAATAATAAACACTCAGTTTTTTGAAATACCTTGTGATTAAAATATGTCTTGAAAATTCTGCGGGAGAAAATATGGTCAGCATGAATGGTTTGGAACCTTTTGATAATGGTTTGAATACATAAGAATGGTCGTTGATGATGTATCCAAGAACATTAAAACTTTGTTTTTCGAAAAACTCCCCCTCAAACATAGGACCAATTGAAAAATTGTTGTCTTTTGAAAACACTGTGAGGGATGGAGTGTTGAACACACAATTTTGAAAGATTATGAATTGTCATCGAGAAATTCTTTAAAAATTGTGTTCAACTTTTTTGAAAAACCAAATGTTAGAGGACTTCTCTTCTAACGGTAAGGGTAAGCGCACTGAAACGTACACTATCCTTTTTCCTGAGCTAAAAACATTTGAATGTCTTGTAAGAACAGCTCAAGACCGAGAAATGTTAATTTTCTCGTTGTTAGGATAAGTTATAAACCTTCCTTTATTTGAAGTCCGGGTTATGTACTGACATTTGCACATAAGCCATTTAGAAAATTAGAAATGACATGTTTTGAAACTATTTGCAACTCTCGCTCGAACTTCATTTACACACCCGTGTCAATGTTAATCGACATTTCTAAGCACGTAAATGTTATCGATTCCAAGAGACATGTCGAGAAGAATCTTTTTGAAAATTTTCTGATTTTATGATTTTGTATTTTCTTTTTGAAGTTTTATATTTTTGTATTTTGCTTATTTCAAAAATATGTACATGGTGATGTTTGATGATGATATCAAGCAGACTCATTTGTCAGAACCTCCAGTTCCGCTGGAGTCAAACATCTCATACCAATCCTTCTGACAAAGAAACTTACAAAACCGTCCTCGAGGAAGGGCTTTTTCCGTAAACATGTCAGCTAATGGTATTCAGTTCTGACAAAATATAATTCAATTATAGCCAATTTCAACGCTTTTCCTTAATGAAATATACCGAGTATGGATGAGCTTTGTCCGTGAAATGTTTTACGGGGTTTTGCATGAGAATTGCTATGCTGACTGAGAGTCCGCAATACAAACTGGAATTTTGTTTGTAGTTGAAGCCATAATCATGAAGCTGTGTCCTCATCCACATTAACTTGAGCAAACTTGCAAAAAAAAAATTTTTTAAAAATATTACAGCCAAATTTTAACGCCACTACTCTGCTCTGTCTGAAGAACATTGCAGTGCAGGATCAGTGTTCTTTGACAATCCAACTTACTAGCTTACACCAAGGAACTATATCCCTCCAGAAGTGCTTTCTCCCGAGTATCAAGGCATCCGGCATATCACGCAGAAAATGCTGATAGTTCATAGCCAGAATCTTTTGGAACCAAGGTCCCCATGTTAATTGGACCCTTTAGGGATTTAAAGATTCTTTTAAACTCCTTGAGGTGCCTTTTGAGTGGTCGTAGCTTGAAATAACGTGCCAATAGCATAACTGCTTGCACTAAGTCAGGTCTACTAGATGTCAAAATACATGAGTGACCCGTTTATACTACGATAACAATTGGTCTACGGGTTCTCCACTCAAACTACATCTAGTTATGGTTTTGAAGCCAGTTGGTTGTAACCAATTGGATTTGACAATTGTCCCATATTATCTTTTAATCAGAATTTCTAAACGTACTTGGCTGATTGATAAAAATACCTTTATGGAGGACTGGTGAATCTGAAGTCCTAAAAAGAATTTCATTCCCCCATTAAGGCAATCAAATCTACGGTGCATTAATTTTTCAAAACGTTATTGAATATTTAAGGAATTTGTCCGATCCAAAAATTATGTCATCAACGTAAATCTGCACAAGTAGAATATCCTCCCCGTATTTTATCTTGAATAAAGTTGGGTCAATTGTACCTTTAGTAAAGCCTTTGGACATCAGGAAGTTGATAGTTCATCGTACCATGCTCTTGGAGCTTGCTTTAAGTCCAAAAAAAGCTTTCTTAGGAGGTAAGAACTTTTTCCTGGATGATCTGGCTCAACGAAAAAACCCTACTGGCTGAGCCACATAAACCTCCTCCTCAGTGTACCACTAAGTAAATGCCGTATTCACGTCCATAGAACTGATAAGATTGGAAAAGAACTTGTGTGGCTGCGTGGGCAGATCAAAAATCCGTACTATCTTCCACAATGGTAAAGCGAGCACTGGAGCAAATGTCTTTCAAAAATCAAATACCCTCCTTCCGAGCATAACCTTTAGCAAATCCCCCCAAGTCGTGCTTTGTTGCGAATTACAAGTCTTCTTCATCCATCTTTTTCTTTCCATAACCACTTTAGCTTTATAATCAACTTGCCAAAAATGGTTTGTCGACGTAGTTCCCAGACTTTTTATTCTTTCCGTAACTGATGCAGTATCATCCTGCATTGCTTTCGATTCCATGCAGATTCAAGCCATTGGCCTCCCTTAATGTTCTTCGGTTCAACAATACCACTGTGAGGCGCGAACAATACAACATTTTTCAGGAACTGTGGCAAGCTGTCGCCTTTTGTTTGAAACTGGCATGGATGGATTTTTCCACGAACTTGTTCTAATGATGATCTCTGTCCATCGTTATCATGACTTTGTGGTTGAAATGAAATGCACATCGGAAATTACAATGTTTGCGTGAGGAAACTCACCAATTTCTTGTACCCGTGTACAAAAAGGAATGTGACAAATACATGCTCTTGAACGATCATTCGGTGCTTGGATCATTGTTGTTTTCCTCAGCTTGACCGTGTGTTGGATAGTAATTATTCTTCAAGTAAAGGACGTGAAGAGAAATTCCTAACCCTTTTTGTACGAATCTGTCTTTCTGCTGAAGGAACAACCATTTTTCTTGGGGGCACGGGGGTCCAGAGTTTACATAATCTGATGCCTTTTGACTGAGAACCCGAGGCCTAATAGACTTTTCAACAGACATCTCTTAGCCGATGTGGTTGCGAGGTCTGAACTGTTTGTGATCAGACATCATTTCTTTTGATTTCATCAAACTTGATATGAAATGGAATCAACTATAAAGTGGTGTTCTCTTTGTTGTAAACACGATAATCCCATCGACTGAGTAGATACCCACCCAGACCACAAGATTCCCCTTTTTCTTTCATCTTATCCAGATTTTCACCATCTCTAGTTTTACAAGTGCAACCAAAGATTGAAGATGTTTATTATTGAAGGATTCCTGTCATTAAGATGTATATTCCGTCCTTTCCCATGAGTGGATATGATGAATGAATGTTACTGAGTATAGCAATGCGGTCAGCAACTGCTTCAGCCCCAAAAATGATAATGGAAGCTTAGAGGCATGAGAGCAAATTGTCGAGCAGCCTCAACAAGATACCGGTATCCGTCTTATTCGAACACAACGCCGTTTTCTGTTCAGGAGTATCGAGGAGTGGAAGCTTGATGTTTCAATGCCTTCTCTTATGAAATAATCAAAAAAGGAGTGTCTTGTTCAAGAACTACCGATGCTTCTGTCAGTTACGAACATAAATAACTTGAGCCTTGAAGAGTGCGTTTAATCATCGTGAGAAAAATCCTTTGAGAAACTTCTGGTGTTTCCAACCCTTGGATCGGAAGAAAAAGGTGTCCCAAGTGTATCTTGAATAGTCATCAACAATCACCAGAATATACTTCTTCCATTTATGCATGGCAAACGCGCCATTGGACCACACAGTCCATAGTGAAGCAACTTTAGCCCTTCCTTTGGAACTAGGAATGCTTTGTCTTAGAATGAACTTCTTTTTGCTTACTCATATCACAAGATGAACAAAGTTGATCCTTGTACATATGTTCAACTTTAGGTAAGCCCTTCACAACATCTTTCTTAAGTAAGGTGGAAATGTAATCGAAGTTAAGATTTAGAAAGTCTCGATGCCATAACCATGCATAGAGTTTGTGGAAGCTTAGCCATGAAACATTTGGAGTAGATGAAGTGTTTCTTGAAGAGATATAGTGTAGAGATCAGATCCACGACTACAAGTAAGTAAATCGTGTTCCCCTGAAGATCTCTTCACACAACATTAGATTTCCTGAAAGCAACCCTAAATCCGCATCACAGAATTGGACCAACATAGAAAAGATTGTGATTGAAGTGCCTTCAACGTAATAAACCCGTTTGGAATTCGTTTACATTCCCTTGAATCAGATCTCCATAACCAAGAATTGAGCAAACTGTATCATTTCCAAAACGAACATACCCAGAAAAAAAAAATTTCTCCACAAATAACACCAAAAGCTTGAGAATGCCCGTCATGTGCCTTTTTGTGCATCCAGAGTCAAGCAATTGAATATGATGAGGTTGTACAATCTGCGAAGAGAATTAGAGAACGAATGGAATATGTTGGACAAAATTGGCTATCCTACCAAAGGAAATTTGATATCATTCAAAGACATTAGTTATTCTAGAGCCCAATGTCTATAGTTGGACTTAATACTGGTGTTGATTTCATCATCTTTCCTAATCTTATGCATCCATATCTTTTTTGGTCCAGATTGGCTATTTTGGTCCATGTTAATCTGATGGACACTCTTAGCTATCCACCATTTCCATTCCTGTCTGTAAATCCTCCAATAACAACTTCTTATAGTAAGACTCTTGGATATCTGAATATGGTAACTGATGCAACTGTTCACTTATGGGTGGTGTTTCAACAGATTTTTTCGCTTTTTCTCTTGGTTTACATAGCACTAATAGGCACTTCAAGAGGCTTCTTAGTTCTAGCATTCCACGACTTTTCAAGTATCGAGAAACACAAGCATCATGAGTTAGAATTAAACACAGAACATCTCCACAATCTGCACAAACAGCATTTACATTCGAATTCAGGAGTTTGAACTGTCATACACGTCAGTTCAGACTTTTGTTGTTCTTAGAAATACAAGAAATCCTATGAATGGGTCTTCCTACTTCCCTTCTTTTGTAAACTTCACTTGACTTATTTTTGGCATGACCTTGATCATTCAACTTGATAGCTCTTAAGCTGTTCTGCTAACACTATACTGTGAATTACTCTGAAGATTTAGCACATGTGAGGATTAGTAGTTCCTAGAAGCTAAGAGGCAACTGGTGTGTTCTAGTTTGTGGTGGATGTGGATGCAAATTCTAAACATTCCTGGTTTAAGCACAGTTGTGTTTCGAACCGCTTGGTTTCTATTCTGAGGCAAACTCTGTTGAGTGACTGGTTTAAATAAACCATCCGACACATTAGTTTTATTAACCGACTGTTTTGTTTGAAAACTTCTCATTTCAGGAGAATGTTTGAAAAAGAGTCGGTTTTTTTCCTAAAACTGATGGTTTTTGGAATCCGTTGAGCATATTGGTTGTCGAACAACCAGATGGTTTATCAAACAATATTACACAGACTTTCTTTGTTACACAGAATTGAGTTTCCTTAACTCATTTATCACCATGTTCTGCTTGCATTTGAAGCTTTCAAATCTGTATTTCATGATATTGTTTCACTTCTTTTTTCGAAATACATTTGAAGCATTTTCTTTGCCAAACCTGGGTTGTTTTTCATCTTGTTCTAACACAATTTGTTGTAAAGAAAGTTCAAGAGAAAAATCGAGTGTTTTTCACGTTTAGAAAAACTTTTATAAAAGCTTATTATGAACTTCGTTATTAACAGATTCAGTTTGTTTTGACAGCATTTGTGCAAGAACATTCACATCTTTGCATTATGAAGATAACACGCATTGTAAACAGCATAAGCATCTAAATCAGAAATAGAAGCAAAATATGAACATGTAACATCTTTAGACACACACTCTTCAAGAAGTAGATCATACATATTTGAAAAATCAGCCTTCTCAGATTCAAGTTCGTCAATCTCTTTCTCAAGGGATTTAACGTACTCAAAATCTTCATGCATTTCCGTTTTAAGTTCATGTTCAAAACGAAAGCTATCATTTTGTGATTTTATGGAAAGAGGCATTAGAAAGAGGTTTTGTAATCAAAAGTTCATAATCATGAGCAGTTGGCACGCGGAAGTAATCACTAGTATGTTTAAACCAAGTTTGATCAACAATTTCCCTAAATTGATTGATGTTAAATGTCATTTCGTTAAAAACTTGTCTACTTTTACTAATGGATTTTGAAACGGGTAGAAAGGCTATGTATTTTAGCAATGTTTGGTTTTGTTCCTAACAAACGTTTCTCCACATTGTCTTCCTAACTTCCTTTCCGCGTTCCAACTGATAAAGATACTCCAGTAGGTCCCTTTAAAACAAAATTTTCATAAAGACTAATTTTGTTTTGTGTAATCATATGGTTTAACAAAATCTTTATTCAATTTTGATCTACTCTCTGTTATCAAGAGTCATGGTACCTCTTCCCTACAGGGGAAATCTGATTGCGGATAAAAGTAACTCAAACGGGATCTAAACAAACAGGGCTTATCAGATTGAGCATTCTTGAGGTACCATGGATTACAAAGGTTGGTCTACATTATAGTCGACATACTGGGTTGCTAACATATGACTGGTCTGAATTGACTGATTACGAGTTATAATAAACAATTTCGTTCTAAAACATAAACAGTTTTGTACCCATATTCAATCATTTAGTCAAAATAAAAAAAAAAAAAATCCCTTTTTCACTCCTTAACCTTAAATCCGAAATACCTTTGTGTCTTCTTGAGATAACCTACCAGTTGTTGACCTATGTATAACAGACTCTTTTTGACTAATTCATCGTGTTTCTGATTAAGAACTGAAATTTCATAGGCTTTAGTTTTTAAACCTTCTTTAATTTCAATGTCTTTTAAAGCTAATAGTCCTAGAGTTTCATTTAACTTTGTTTGAAGAATCTCATAATCAATCGTCCGGTCATTAAAGTCTTTGTACTATCCAAACTCATCTGTTTTTGATTCTGAAGTGCAATAGACAACTATCCCTGCAACTAATAGC
Organism: Tanacetum coccineum; assembly: GCA_026074375.1. NCBI lineage: Eukaryota > Viridiplantae > Streptophyta > Magnoliopsida > Asterales > Asteraceae > Tanacetum > Tanacetum coccineum. Next base: position 11,460 of record BQNB010013772.1, read on the forward strand.
CTCGCCCCAAGCACTAATTAGTTTCATCGTTTCATCAAGGTTAGTTTTGCACTTTTCCAATTCTTGAGTCAATGATGCGTTTGCTTTCTTTAATTGCTTTAAAATCGTTTTGTTTTCCTCCGTATCAAGAGTTAAATTAGCAATTAAATTAGCAAGCGCAGCACGCTCATCAACACATTCTGCAGCATTTTGATCAACCTGATTATCATTAGTACATATATTTGATGAATCAGGAGTGACATTGCTATCATCCTTCTCCAAAACATATGTGTCGTTAATGGATTCAGGTTGCTCAGAATGTCGTCTCACATTGTCATACACATTACTTTCATCATGATTTTGTACCTGTTCCAATGGCTGACCAGTAGAACTGGATTCTTCAGGTGAGACCTCCTGAATCTTTGCCATGTAGCTGTAATGTGCTTCCAATTCCTGTTCATCAATCTCTTCATCCGTGTCCTCTAGCCAATCAGCTTGCTCAGCTTGCAGAGGAACACCTTGTTCAGCTTGTTTGCACATCATCATCTTTTCCTTGTGATACGCGTAGTCTTTAACCCGCTTTGGCTTCCTGCATTCCTTTGCATAGTGCCCATATCCCTTGCAGTTAAAGCACTGTATCCCAGTCTGTTGCACTACCTGACTGCCTACTGTTTCCCTAGCCCCAGCAACTGTCATTGTCCTTTGATTCCCAAACTGCCTTGACTGATTGTCATTGTTATACCTTGGTGTGGTATCTTCAGTCTTGTTCCTGGAGTTTGAAGAAGTTCGAAGGTTGTTGTTGGTAGGTTTGTAGAGCTTCTTGAAATACTTTGCAAGGAGTGCCAAATTCTTTTGCATTTCCTTGTCCCTCTGAGCTTGTTCAGGATCACTGTCTTCTTCAGAGACAGACTCAGATTGAGGTGTAATTGGTTTGGCGATCTCTTTGCCTTTGTGTCTGGTAGATGCACTTGGTCTTGTGGAAGATGATGTTGCATTTGATCTTTGAGGTTTTGGTGCTTGATAGTAATTATCTGAATATGGTTGAGCAGCCGCAATGAGTGCTAATGGATTTGCACTTTTGGCTATTCTCTCAGCACGGATATCATTAACCTCCAGTTGAAACTGCTTCAGAATGTCAAACAGTCTGTGATATGAGACGATGTCTATCTTTTCTGATTGCTTGACAATCGTCACAAATCTTGACCATTCTGGTTGAAGTTGTTGAAGAAATTGAACATTCACTTGCATTGTTGTAACTTGCAAGTTGTTCCTTGTCAACTCATTCATCAATTTGTAAAACCGTGAGTAATACGACTCCATGGATTCTCCATCTCGAGAAGTAAACTTCCCAAATTCCCAGAACAGATTGGTCTTTACATCTTGTACGTTCAACGATTCACCCTGTTGTAGCCTTTCAATGGCTATCCACATTTCATTTGCTGTGTTGCAAGCATCAACAGTTGAGTAGATTTCATCTCCAATACCGGTTAAAAGCAAGAAAATTGCTTCCTTTTCAGACTGAAAGTGTTCTTTGTTCTCTGGAGTCATGTTCAATATTGTTTCGACTGATGTATGTTGTGGAACTGCAGGACGACCTTCCGCTGCCTCAACAGCTTGAACTTGTACAGTGGTTGGCACGTATGGTTTGTGTCAATGTACCGTAGAAAACGTGATCTCCATTGTGAATATCTTCCTGGTCCAAGCATTGGTGGTCGATCTTTCGAACCAGCTGCCATGATATTATTGTGCATTTGACTATCTGTTGAGGATGTGTTGACTGGAGTAGACATGATGAATGAATGGCTATCAATTATGAAGTGTGAAAGATTTTGTTGGATCTTAAGTGGATGTGATTGTTGTTGTTGTGGAAAACTATTTTACGGGATTTTACAAGTCTTGACTAAACCGAGAAAATACAAGAGTATTTCGCGGGATTTTACTAAATCAAGAAAACCGTAAAAATAGAATTATTGTTGGTGAAATCGTTGTTGTTGTTGAAGAACTTGAACTTTTGTTAACGATTTGTGAGCTAAAACGATGAACGGGGAAATTTCTTACAACGAAAGGGCTAAAATTGAAAATTTTGAAAACTAAAATGTAAAACTAAAAAATAACAAAAATTAAAAGTTTAAAAGTGAAAAAAAATGAAAAAGTTTGAAAGTAAAAGGTTATATTTAAGGCCTCGAAAAATCCGTAACCAGCCAAAAGGTGGACTACAGCATCTTCCGTCTCGTTTTTCCCTTCGATTAGAGAGGTCACGGGCCTGAAACAACTTAGTAACAAAAATTTATGGCTATTTACTGAAACCCTTTTCTTCACACAAGATTTCTAGACAAAACGCAGTGCTATCTTTAACCAAAACGCAGTGACACCAAAACGCAGTGACACCAAAACGCAGTGACACCAAAACGCAGTGACTTTTGAATCAAAACGCAATGACCATTTAATCAAAACGCAGCTTGAGATTTGGTCAAAACGCAATGAAGTCTTGATTTGGGCAGAGTTTCTCCTAGTCAAAACGCAATATAGGTCTTCAAAACGCAACCTGCAATCAAAACGCAATGAACCAAAACGCAATCATTGAGCAAAACGCAACCAATGTCAAAACGCAATGAGATGTCAAATCGTACTTTTCCTTAAAATCGGATCTTGTTTTTTTCTTCACCAAAACGCAACCAAGAACATAATACGAAAAAATCAAGATCAACCATTTAAGCAACGATTTCAACCAAAATAAGCTTTAAACCACTTATATCTACGATAGTTAAAGAATGAATATTAACCACTTAATAACACGTTTTTCGTTGTGATTCTTCCGATTTGAACCAAAACGCAGCCAAGAAAAAAAAAAATTAAGCCACGAAAATTTATCCTTTTTAACCACAAGAATCAACCACGAATCCACGTAGGCTCTGATGCCAATTGTAGGAACCCGATTTACACTTTCACTTCATATTACGAACCACGAATCGAACCAAGAAAAAGAGATAAAGAAAGATTGAGTTGTTTTAGAGAGAGAAAGAAGAGAGAGGTTAGAGAGAATGAGAAAAAAGAAGATTTTATATAATGAAACAACAAGCTTTTCTAAAGAAGAAAAAGCTTATATACCCCGTCACGTAAAAGGTATGCGCGGGATATTTAACTAGGACCCGGGCTCGGGTTTTGCTTGGGATTAAACCCGAAACATATTACACTATTAAATTACGATCGAGCCCGATTCCCGATACTTCCTATTACAACGTTAACATAATTAAAAGACCAAAAAAAAAAAGAAAAGAGAGGGGGAAAAAAAAAGAAAAGAAGAATAAAAAGATCAAACCCCCTCGCCCCTCCCCCCGCCCCCACCACCTCCCCGCCCCCTCCCTACCTCCCTCCCTCCTCCATTTCCCCCGCCCCCCACCTCCCCACCCGCCCACACACCTTGGACCCCCCCCCCTTCCATTTCCTCCCCCTTCCCCCCCTCTTGCCACACCCCTCCCACCCCACCCAACATCCCTCCCAACCCATAACTCCACCCACAAAATCTTCGACCCCACCACTCCACCCCACCTCTTCCACCCCCCCCACCTGTCCCACACAAGGACCCCATAGCCGAGACCCCACAGTACGATTTTTGATAGAGAGAAACTCGACTCCACCATCGTATCGGCATACTTAAAGATGCATTTAAAATAAGTCCTAAAAAAAATGTACACCCCAAGGCCACAGATTACGACTAGTGATATAGATGTAGATAAGCAAGCAAAAAAAAATAGACTTATGGATACGAGACCCCTGCTTACTCAAGATTATTAGATCCAAAAGTCGAATGAATCCAGGCCATCAAGTTTATCATAACCCGATATTGTTTCTTTCCTTCTTATTCACATGTAACATGTTTATATATTTTTTTTAGAACGGCAATTTTTCCACACCCTATATCACCTATCTCACAATAAATCTTACAAATGCTTTTAGCGAGACTTAAACTCATAACCTTTAAGTTGGTGTGAAACACATGTATCACTAAATCAAAGGCATTGAGTTAACATGTTTATATATCCCTGGATTACTTAAAATTCAACTTACAAAACGATCATATAAAATTTTTTTAAAATAAAAATCATCGTTATTTTGAGTGACGTGAACATATGATTTGTACAAAGTTAAATAACCTAGAAATTTTTCTTAGTGAATTAATGTTTTATTAACATATAGATTACTTAATCCTCTGGAAAGGCAGGATGCAGAGGTCCTAGTTTTGGATGAAAGTTTAGGAAAATGAGGACATAAGGATGTCGATAGTTGTGATTCAATTCCCTTAAGAATGTTAACAATGATTCGGAGTCGCCTTCTAGACGGGTTTTGCGAGAGGAGGATGTTCGTCGGGGTGGAAAGTGATCTTGTGACTCCATTGAAGACGGCGAAATTCGTGATGATACGGTCTTGTATAATGAGGGAGTATTAAGATTGCATGGGAAAAGAATTGGGAAGATGGTGCTGGTGAGATTCTTGGAGTTCATTCTCCAGGGTGATTGTGGGAATGTTACCACTGAGAAAATGAGGATTTTACGCAAGTATTGCTCCTGAATAAGACTCCATCATTGTGCCTCCATCTACACCCTCGGTAATGATTTTAAATTATGGCTGTTGAGTCTGGTTCTTCGTGTGATTGATTATATTGGTCCTCTAACTAGCGACGAGATAGATCTGATAACGATGGAGGCTATTAGAGACCCCAATGGAAATATTCACGGTAGTATCCACTCTCGCGCAACTACGTTCGTGGAAAGAATATATTTTCCTAGCTATCTTCAATTTGGAGTTATTATGCAACCGTTATAGAAGCATACTTTCTTCATAATGCCTTATCGAGACAAACAAAGGATGCCGGTTAGATCACTTTTTGGTATGATGCCTCGGGTGTTCGGTTTCGTTCATGGGAGTTAATTCAGTTGGCGCCATGGTGGGATCTTTCTTATTCTAATAGCCTTTGGTTGTTTTGCGAGTTCGTTTCGTTAGACTTTTCTTTCCTTTACGTTCTATTCATTTGGATCGTTTTTTGCATATATCGTCTGCTAGTTTCTTTCTAGCCCTTTTTTAATAAAATTTCATTTGCCGTTCAAAAAAAAAAATAATGACATAAAATGAATAAAAATATGAGATAATTCTTGAAATACAACAAGATTTGAGGTGCTTTGTTTTTTCTTCATAAAAATGAAGGTTTTTTAAAATGCCCCATGCGACTTATGCGAATTACGCAACATTCAACAAATTTATAAAAATACCTCTATTCTAAAACAAAAAAGTTCATCCAATCATTGGGGATAGGGGTATTTTTGTAAATTTGTCGGAAGTTGCATAAGTTGCATAAGTTGCATACGTCGCATGGAGCATTTTGAGAAAACTCCATTTTTCTGAGACAAAAAAACAAAGTACCTCCAATCTTCAAGCATTTCAAGAATTATCCCTAAATATATTAGCAGACTAACCAAGCCATGGAAACATAAAATTCAGTATGCTCTATGTGTATCAAGCTTATATTCACTATGGGTAAGGCATTAAATAGACACGTATTTTTTCAAATGTGCCGATATGGTACATGTATCCAAAAAATTACTCATATAATATCTCAACTTTTACTTTTGTGCTAATATGTTCGCATTTTTACCGACTACCGGCTAGATCGGCTAAATTTGTAAAAAAAATCTGACGTGGCAGTTTTTTCCTTTTGAGTTAATTTTCCTTTGAGTTAATGTGGCAACGTTAGTCCATTTAGCCAACTAACATTTTCAACGTTATTTCTTTATACTACGGGTAACGGCCGTATTTTAATTAACTTAAAATTTGTATTTTAAGAAGAGTTACTTTCTAATTATTTTTAAAATTTAAACATGTTTTATACACGTTTTTATACACACATTTTTATACACGTTTTTATACATATTTTATACACGTTTTGATACACATATTTTAATACACGCTTTTATATACTTTAGTATTATACGATTTTTATACGTTTTTATATACGTTTTTATGCACGTTTTTATACACACATTTTTACACGTTTTTAAATACACATTTAAAAATATGCATAAAACGTATATAAAAAGGTATATAAATACGTGTAAAAAACGTATATAAAAACCTATAATAAAAAGTATATAAAAACGAGGATTAAAATGTGTGTATAGCAACGTGTATAAAAACGTGTATAAAACTGTGGATAAAAACGTATATAAAATCATTAGAAAAGAATTTTATTTATTTTTAAAACAAAATTTTTCGTTAATTAAAAACGGTCGTTAATATAAAAAATAATGTTGCAAATTTGCATGCCACATCATTGGGTTGAAGGTTAACCGGTGGAAAAAATTTTGGACAACCATATTAACATATAAAGTAAAAATTGAAGTATCACATGAGTAATTTTTTTAGATACACGTATCATGTCGAAACATTTGAGAAAATATGTGACTATTTGATGCCTTAAACCATTCACTATTTATCATGAAGAAAATTATAAAAGTCCATATCATTTATAAACGTACGCATCGACGATTGTACAGTTTTACGTTTAACAAAGACCATATCGTTTATATAACATATCTGTAAAAGCAGGTATACTTAGCTCAATAGACAAATACATGACACTAATATCACATGTATATGTTTTTTTTTTTGTACGTTTGGTTATGCCCGTTTAGCATCTAGAGCACCTGGTACAGTTGATTAAACTGAACTGTTGTTGGTTTATTGGCACAATAACGGCGCCAAACTGCACTCCTTTTCGCCATTCGTCTCTTCATTGGTCAAACCACGATCATGGTTGTTTTTTTTTAATTTTGTTACATGAGTGAGTGGGTATTTTTAGTGGGGTTTTGTAACTCACATGCACCAATAACAATTATAGCTCATTAGGAAGGTGTTTTAGTAGTTGTGGTGTTATTGGTAAAAAGATGAGGTGACACAACAATAACAGTTATCGGCACCCAATTGCACCTTACTCGCTTAACGAATAACATGAAAAAACTTCGATCATATAACTATCCCACACCCTTGCCATGCACTCACCTTTAGTGCAGGATACCCTAGTACAACCCTCCGAGCCTATCCTTTTTCACGGTTCTTGTAATTTTCTGGTTAATCCGGACTATTAATGAAGAGCATTGACACCCTTAAACCAATCGTTACACCCAAAAAGCCTTAGCCTACCTTATATGTACTCACCTTTAGTACATTATTGTGATAACCCAAGTTAATTATTTGAGTACACGGTTGCTAAGTCCTTATCCTTGTAAATACAGTTTTGGGACGATTGGGATTCATGGTAATATTTATTTTGCGGAAGAATGGGGAAGAAAAGTTAAGTCAATACCCCCATATGTTTGTCAAATGATATCCATGTTATTTTGATCCACCTCAAATCGGGTCAATAGTTAGATTGTAAATATCGAGCATGTAAAAGCTCAAGTGTAGGGGTACGTGTTATAAACCCCTATGTGATGTATTATGTTAAAAAAAAGAGATTGATGTAGAGCTATGTAGAGTTTGTACATCTTCATCCGAGTCTTGGCTTAGCAACCAAACCAACGTGTATTCGTAAAAATAATTAGCTAACCCTTTCACTCTAAATTCACTTAAAGTCACCATCTAAATGTATCCCATCCGTTTCCGTTTCCGTTATATGTTATCTTACACCTACACCCCACAACCCTTTAAAACACCTCTTAGATAGTAATGAATAATACTTGCACCTAGCGGTGGAGGTTTGATCCTTTACTAAGCCTATGGTAATTTATATGCTATGACAGGTAATGAGTGTGATTTTCCGTTTCCCCTATATATTATAATTCATTATACACCCGAGTGAAAGAGAGAATCCCAAACACTTGTGTGCGGTGCTAGTATATACTTTCTGTGCTCTTAATTACGAGGTCTAGAAGGTTGTGTTATAGAATATTTTTAAAAAGTAGGTAAAATGACCCCTCATATTGTTATTGTCTAGGTAGAAAAGCCTATTTACTTGAGGACAAGCAAATCCTAAGTGTAGGGGTATTTGATGAGGTGTCATTTTATACACTTTTTCGGGGACCAAAATTTGTGTGCTTATGCCCAAAATAGTTACTTAATCGTTCCTTTTCAGGTATTTCTCATTTGGAAGACATTTGGATGAATTACATATGACTTGGGCTCATTTGGAGAAGAAACAGACGAGATTACGAACCAACACCAAGACTCTGAAGATTTGTGCCACAAATCCTGAAGACGCATCACAACCATACACGACGCGTCACATATTTCATAACGGTGTCCCACCCGCACCGACTCAAACGCAGATCTAGAAGATTCATTTTACGACGGCGTCACGATTAAAATGCGACGCTATCGCGTCGAGTTTCTTATATATACAAACCCGAATTTAGGGTTTTGGATGTGTAATTTTAGAATTTAAAGAGGGTACGAACCCTAGTTCGTTTAGCAGCTGTAGGAGATGATTTTAGGGCCTAAAAACCCTATTGTACCTCTTCACTTTCATGTTTTTAATCAAAGTAAGTTTACTAAATCATTTCAATATGTCATGTGTTGTGTGATTATTGCTCTTTCTTTTTAACATGCTTGGCTAAACCTATTATTGTGTTTATTTATGATTGTATGAAACCTAGAATGTAGATCTTAGTGGTGTTGCTTCTTGTGATGGATGTGCACGTTAGGTCTTAGAAAACCAGCTTTTGTCTGCATCGCTGTTGATATGTCTAGGGAAACGTGATTGTGTAGAAAGGATACCATCGGGTAACAGTCTTCATACTACCTTGCCCCCTAATATGGTTGATCCACTTTTAATGTATTTCACATGCACTTAGTAAACTCCTAGGGGCCGTGTAATAGTCTTCATACTACCTTGCATGTGCGTTGCTCTAGCGGCATACTAAGTAGACGGCGGGTTCGTGTAATTCGTTCATGCTTTAGGAAATAATTACACATATCATCACAAGTGTGACAAGGCAACAACACTAGAAGAAGCAATTTAAGGAGTAATACATGATTAAATAGACATAATCTTTTATCTTATTGTTATCACCATTAGTTTAGGTTATTATTTAGTTTAATAGCTAAAACCAAACCACTCTCTCTTAAATATATGATTTTACCTGCTTTCATAAAATACAAAAATACAAAAAGAATCTTCCCTCAACCCTTAGAATTATGTTAGACCGTGATCAAGCCTTCCCAACCTAATCCTTGAGTGAACGATAAACAACCCCGAGTCTTGCCTATACTATACTGCAATGATTAGGTTCACTGCTTAGGGAGTTGTAAAACTTCTCGTGTAGAAGTCATACGACAATCGCACATTAAAGGCTTACATGGTTGGAAAGATAACTAAAAAACCTTCAACCTAGGCTTTTAAAACACTTTATTTCAGTAGAAAACGAGTGTGATACAGTCTCGTAAAGTCGAGAAAACCTAATATGTGTTTTTTCCATGTAATGTAGGTGCTACAGATCGTATTGTGGATTTTTAATATTGGATGCTCGAAGCATATTATGACAAATTTTGCAGAGAAATTCAGAGGAACAGTCGGCTTTGGGAATGACCACTTTGCATCAATCACGGGTTACTAAGATTATGTACATGAAAACGTCAACATATGTCATGTATATTACGTTGAAGGCCTTGGACACAAACTCTTCTTAGTAGGTCAATTCTGCGACGGTGATTTAGAAGTTGCATTTCGTTCCAAAGCATGCTACTTTTGTAATATGGAAGGAGAAGATCTATTGACGGTACTCGTGATTCGAACTTGTATACGATTTGTTGGTCCCCTTGTATGTGATATTAGGTTTATCAAGTTAAACTAATCACATTCCATGGCAACAAAGTGAGTTTTAAACAGATAAGTATAAACAATATAATGAAACAATTTAAAACACACATAATTAACTTTTCAACTTATAGATTCTTATTAGAATTAAATAAATAATCTATGACACACTTTTCTTGCGGTGTAGCAAAGTGGTTGAATGACAATTGGGGTGATCTCCTCTAACTTAAACTCGAACCAAAGTTACAAGTTTAAGAACAAACTGTTAACCAACACATGAGCTTCAGCTCTAGTGGTTCCTTCAGTCTATTTGGGAGTAAATGCTCTTCAATGTGTTGCACATTAATTGGAAGAGATAGCATTTACTCCTTACATTGCATTCCTTTTATAAACAAGGAATTAGGGTTTACAATAGGATACCTAGGACCCATGTCATGCATTAGATGGGTGATTGAGATACCATTTAATATACACATGCTTTAAGGTACTAGGTACAGTCCTTTAGGGAAAGCCGTTGTACTTCTATACCAACTTTAGAAGTATTCATTCCCAAGGAGATTGCTTTATTCCTTTTGATATAAAGCAATATTTTTCCTGCCTTGTAAACCTTCTAGAAGAGAAACATTTTGTTTCAGCCTCTAAGAGGAGATCGACACCGTTTAGCTTGGAATTGCCCACCAAGCTAAACTAAAGCTCTTGCTAAGGTCTTTTTTAGTTTCTGAACCGCCACATAAACTGAAGTGAAGATGCTTCTTAATATTCTAAGTACCTGATGAACTAAAGCTGAAGTGTCTTTAGCTAACTCAAGCTGAACTTGTCTTCAGCTAGATTACACTTAGGGGATTTTATGTTTAAATCTACAAATAGCTTAAGTTAGTATCAATTGTAAGTAAGCAAAACAACTTCTTCCGACATACTGATGAATTATAGAACATCATAAACTAATAAACATTTATAACAACTTTCATTACATTACACTACAAAAGATAAAGCTATTACAAAAGTTTACATTAACTATTGCCTTAGTTGTTTAACGACGCTCATTTGTTTGAGGGGGTTTAGGTTCCTCTTATCAACTTCAGCAAGTAGTAAGGAACTAAAACTCCTAGCATGATCATCTTTGCCAGGTCCTTGATGAAGTGTGAAGAAGATTTCTTGTATAGTGTATAACATTTCATTTGTGAAATCTCCAAAGTCTTCAATACTCACAAAATCATACTTTTTGTGAGAGTTAAACATGATCATACCCAAGGATGGTTCATTCAGCACAGTTTCAGCTGGATGATCTTCATATTGAACTAATGACTTATACTTTTTGGTAGACCAAAAGTAATCATGAATGTCATCAGCATGCTTCCTCTTCTTTCTGGCAAGATCATTTAGCTTGATGATGGGATCTCATTCACCTAAGGGTTTGAAAAAGTCAATTTCCAGCTCATGCTTAGTTATGTGCAGGTTCTTCATTCTTGTCTAAATTTAACCATAGATGGTGGCCGATCTAGCTCTAGTTCTTTTGGGGAACACCTGCATTACCTCACTCTATTCACTCAGATGCAAATCACTAGCCTTAAAGTTGGGGATGATTTCATTACACCCATCATCCCTATATACCTTCAGTGTAATGAGACATTTTCCCTTTGAAAGGACATCACAGTTTGTGATTTTTCCTCTGGCCCTTTTGTTTAGCATCTTGTCATAATACTTGTCATACTTTATCTTGCCTTTGTACACATTTGTCACTAAATGAATACCCAGAAGATCAACTAACTCTTCTTTTCCCACATCCTCTTATTTCTATCCCATATCAGCTTTAACTGTATTCAATCCTCTTTTGTTCCTTGATTTGTTCTTTTGTTAAATGGACATGCTCATCCTTTTCAGTAACAAAATCAAATTTCTTTAGATGCTTCTTCTTAGAGGATTCAACCATGGAATCAGTTAGCATGACTGTAGGTTCAGAGTTATTTCAAACTCTTCTTCTTTAGTTTCTTTATGAGACATGGATTCCTTTCCTTTGTTCTGGATAAGCTCCCCTTCAGATTGAGAGGAGGTTTATGATGGACTGGAAAGGAAAGGTGATTGAAGTTGTATATTTGTGGGAATGATTATTGGTGTAGTGGTTGGAGGAATGATAGTTGTTGTAATAATTGATGTTGTTGGTCATGGTTGGGTGTTCAGGTTTGTCTTGGCAGCATCCTTTGCAATTATCCTTTGAAACAACTGAGAGATAGTGACCTGGTGAGTGTTCTTCTCCTCTTTAACAAGGTGAGTTCTAGCTTGGCCTGCTAAAGAAACACCATGATCTCTAGTTTTGGTTGATGCTGACTTAATAATTTAAGTAAACTTATTCAAGGCTTCAGTAACCTTGTTCATGAGACTTAGAAGAGCATCCAAAGTCTTGAGTTTGGACATTTAAACCTGAATGGAGGAAACTTTCCATGGTAAGGCAAGAAATTCAGCTAGAAATTCCAGCTGAAGGTTCTTGATGTCAGCAACTTATGAGGTGAGCCTTGTAATGAAAGACTGGAACTCCTCCAGCTTCCCAAGGAGTGCTTTCAAGTCCCCTGGAATTTCAATTTCCAATCCCTCTACATATTGCTTTAAACCCCTGATCTCCCTACTAATATCATTGAACTTGGAGAAGAGATCTTTCAGCTCAGTTGGTATAGAGTTGCTGAAATCATGAGAAGTTAAAAGCTTTGATAGTTCAAGTTTAAGTGATTTTACCAGTAGCTTAGTAAGCTATTTCACATTTGGATAAGATGGTTAGGCTTTAATCAAAGCAGCTTCAGTTTCAGTCTCTTCCTTTTCTTTTACCAGTTTAAAGTTAAGAGTCTGAAGAAGGAGCAATTGAGTCCTCAGTTCCTGAATCTTGATTGACTTTGAGGATGGAGGATCAGGAACTAAAGTGCCTTTAGTTTTGTGATGTTGTTTAGCATGAACCTCTTTAGCATGAACTTTTTCCTCCTCTTTATCTTGAACAAGGATAGGTTCATCATCTTCAAGTGAGTATAGGTCTATAAATCTACATCCACATCTTTGACCAGTTTAGATAGATCCTCCATCTTAATTTCTTTTGTGGCATCATTAGAGCTGGAGAGATCTAGAGAAGTGTTGAACTCATCCTTATTAAAGATAACCTCCTTTTCAGCATTGATGGTTTCCTTGTTTCTTCTTGTTTTAGTATGGGCAGTTTTAACCCATCTCCAACAGATTTAGTTTTATCTACAAGAACATTTAGATTAATCCCTTCAAAAAAATGATTAAATGAATAGTTTTGGGTTCCTTTATCAATACCTTCTTGTTGAGATACTGAATCATTAGGAGTAGATTTTTCAGAATCAGCTTCAGCTGTGGAAGCTGTTAAAGCATCATGTTCTGAGGCAGACTTAGAGTTTATGATGGTAGAAGCTGAAAAGATAGGTTCGGTTGTAGTTGCTGACACTACACTAGTGAGCTGAGGGTCAACTCTCACTTCACTGGTGACCCCTAAAGATGTTGGGCTATCAGTTGCTTGTAGGGACTCTTTATGCATTCCAACAACCACATGTGTGGAAGCTAGGGGCTGGCTTGAGTTTGGGTCCTTAGCCGAATAGGACTTCTTTTTTTCTTCTTTGAATGGCTAGTGGGGGATCCAGTGACCTCTTTTGAAGAGGAAACACATTTAGTTGCCTCAATTTTGGACTAAGGATGGTTTATTAAAACATGAATTTCTTTCCTTCGTCGAGATTTACCTCCAGGCTTTTTGCCTTGGGAAACCTTCTTCTCATCTTTTGAGGAGGTACTGGGAGCTTAAAATGCCACAGGCTCATCTGCATTGCAGATGGCCAGCATGTGGGTAGTGAAGGATGGTCCTTCAGGTTGGTTTTTCTTTAGTGTCCAGTTGAGAACACAAAAGGTTTAAGTGGGGTGAATTCTTACCTCGTCAAATCCATATCCATCCATTTTGAATTCCAACAAAAGTGACAAAAATCTTGGGTAGGGGATGACTTTCTTCCTATTTTTCTTCTTCAGCTTTGAAACAATGTCATCCCAGATTAATTTTGCAAAATCTATATTAATCCCATTTGCTAGACAATATAAAATTATGGCATCTTTTTTAGAAATATGGTCATACCCACCAGTCTTGCCCCCTAAGCAGTGGATAATCTAAGCCATCAACAACCTCTACCTTGGAGGAAGAAAACCCTTCTTGAGGGTTCCTATGGCTTCAACTGTACCACTATACCCAATGGTTGGAAACCATTCCCTAATAGTTTTAATGGTAGGAGATCGGGCATAATCTTTTGAGTGACCCAAGTAATTTTCCCCAATGGCATTTCTAAATGATTTAAGACCCACTTCTCCAGTACACCCCCTGTGGGAGTTAAGAACCAAACTGTTATCCCACTAAGAATCCATACACAACTTGAATAAGCAAACCCAAATATGCTCTAATAAGCCGAATTTAATAAGAAGAAAAGAGAGAAAGGAAACTTGAAGATTATTAGCTTAGAAGAGAGTTTTGGTGAGCTACAAATGAAACAAATGCAGCAAACACCTTCTCCATATGTGGTGCGAGGGGTTCTATGTATTACCCTTGACTCCATAAGTGGCATAGGTTTTCTAACTTGGTCGCATGGCTTATCTTGTGCTTTGAGCCTGAAACATGGACAATATTAGGTTACTATCCAGACCATTATACCCGCACTTGCCTATTACTTAACAAGATAATAAGACAGATAAACATTCTTGTTCGGACTTATAAAAAATTAGGGTAATAATCTCCCCCAAATGTTAAGGTCTCTTTCTTCAAATTCCTCTACTGTTGAGATCTTCTTTATGTGAAGGACTTGATCTTTTATGTTGACATTCTTGTATGACCGATAATATTCTTGAAGGAGGTTGTCTTGTTTTATCATTGTCTCCCGAATTTTAATCACCCCCCCCCCCCACACACACACACCAACAAAAACAAACCAAAAAAAAAAAAAAAAAAAAAACACCACAAAAAAAAAACACCCAAAAAGAACATATGACTTTTTGACGTTTATGCTTGCCTTGTTTAAATTCGGGATTGGGTTTTTTTGAGGTTCTTTGCTTGTTTTTAAATGGCTTTGTTCCTTCATGTTTTGTGATCTTGATCTTGGAGCCTTTTTCTTTTGACTTTGAGTTCTTGATATCTTTATCTTGCATCATCTCCTTGACTTGAATCATCTTGATTTGACTTTCTAGATCAACTTGTGCTCCTGACCGACATACTCATACTTATCGCATTCTTGTTTGACTTATATGAACATAAGGTTAACAATCTCCTCAAAATGTGATGCTTGATTTTGACTGTGATTGATCTTTGAGGATGTTTATGTATCAACTTTTGATGACTGAAAGATTGACTTTGAACGCTTGAGTTTGAGTATGAAGTATACTGAATCCGACTGCGCTGGTACATGATTGCAACACAGACGTTTGAATCTGCATGTAAAAGGTTTGTAATAAACAATGATATGGACCAAAAGTGTCTTTTGTCACTTCGCTAAAACGTTGCAATATCATGGTTCTCGGTAATCAGTATAATATACTGCCTGTGATCAGATAAAAAATTTTTTCATATGAATCTTCTTGACAGGGTTTTTTTTTTCGTCAGCTGTTAATAAGCGTTCTCGTACCGGAGCCTCTCAAAGCAGACAACACGGTAAGAGTGAATCAGATAGTTACTATCTTTCTGATTAAGTCGTCAATTCATTTTACTGGAACAAGTTTGATTCACATAGAATCGCACCATCGTTTCTTTCCAGTTGACACAAGCTTGATTCATATAGAATCTTGTAAGTCACCTACCAAGAGCTTGTTTGATGTTGGCTCAAGCAGGATTTCCATCTTCACTATGAATACTTAAGTATCACTCGGATGTTCTGGCAAGATCTCAAGGATAATGCGTAGGACTCTTTGTTACAGCTTGTGAACTTTATGGTGTTCAACAAGTGTATTTTGACATTGTATCCTAATGAGATTTATAATTTGATCTCTTCTGGCTCTAGACTCGATTTGTGCACTTTGGTTTTAGTAATCAAAGGCTGGAGCAGACTACCACCTATTCAATATCAACAATCTCGGAGTGAGATGTCGATAGATAACATGTGTATCTCCGTGACAAATGAGACAAGATTCTTTTGAGAGAAACTCGAATGGGGGGGGTGGGTGGGGGGGGCCTGGGTCGGGTTTCTCAACCGGGAGGCCCTGGGAAGGTTATGCATTGCTCACTGGGTCCATGATTGTCGTCTTCAATATCAACATTCATCTTTGATTTTGATTAGTATTATGTATTGGACCGGTTTCTGTCTAAGTGTTTGGAGGGCTGCTTTGTTTTAACCTTTATCCCATACAATTTCTTTTTCATTCTTTAACCCCTTCAATGCTTACCATGACGTCATTACTAACACCTTGTTGTGATTGTTCCCCCCCCCCCCCCAAGGGGGGGGGGGTGTGGTTAACGCTCAAATCTTAGTCGGATTATTCACTTATACTCATTTCTTCTCCAATCATACCTATGGACTGCTATTTCTAACTATGGATTATCCTTAGGTTAAATCTCTCGGTTCTGGTTGGATTCATAGGACTTATACCTTAATATTATCACCTTATGACTTCAATGACGTCGTGAGAATTAGTTGGTTGTTTGGATCTAGAGATCTGAACCATAAAAAACCATTTTCTGCATTTTTGAATACTCCCCTAAAAACTGTGCTACTGAGATTTGAAATTGTTTAGAGCATGAAGGAAAGAGTTGACTTAGAGTCTTAAGATCACATTCTTCTATATCTTCTTTTAATCTCATTTTATCACCTTATTTTAAATAATTAAAAACACTTAGTATTTGAAATACCGATTGATTAAAAATTTGACATAAAAATTCTATGAGGAGGAAAAATTATATACGATATTGCATGAATTTATTTTCTGAAAGCTCCCCTTCAATAGTATATGTGGGATACCAATATTTATAAAAACTTGACATTAGAATGAAAAATTGATAGGACACCATTAGAATGTTGAAGACGGAGTGAGTGCCTTAGTGACAATGTATATTCATTATTTGAATTATTATTTCCACATTTTAATTTCAGCAAAATATGTTTGGATACTAAAAATGACTTTTAGTGATGTACCCAAAACATTTAAAAGGCTTTGTTTTATGAACTTACACTAGATATTGTTCCACATAAAATGGACTGTCTATTTACTACAATTCTTTACTTATTCGAGTAAGGGAGTGTTGAACACACAATTTTATCAAATACCACTTTTATGGAAAGAAATACCAAAAATTATATTGTAGATATTTGACATTGAAAGTATCTTTTTGAAAAATGGTGTTCAACGTTTTAAAACCATGATTAGAAGTCTTCTCTTAGGTTTTTTAGAAGTAAGCGCAAACTGAGGCGTACACTTCCCTAATTACATCGGTCCGAGTTAATAGCATGATGTGTACATAAGTCATACGAGAAAAATTTAGAAATTGACATGTTTTGAATGCATTTGTAAACTCTGGGGTCGGACTTCATATACACGCCGTGTCGATGTTAATCAAATTTCTAGTTACGTAAATGTTATCGATTCCAAGAGACATGTCGAGAAGATTCTTTTTGGTATTTTTGAAATTTTCTGATTTTATATTTTGTTTTTTTAGATTTTAGATTTTTTTATTTTCTTTTTGTTGGTTTTATTTTTGTATTTTCTGGTTCAAAATTTTTATAAATCAAAAATAAATTATAGATAGGAAAAATATTTTACAAATTGTTGTTTGATAGAATCAAGCAGATTCGTATTTTACCAGAATCTCCTAGTTAATCTGGAGTCAAAACATCTTAATACGAGTCGTTCTGACAAGATACCTTAAACCTATCTTCCAACAGAGCTGTTAGTAAACAGGTCAGCTAATGAGTATTCAGTTACTGACAAAGAATAATTCACAATACTCTTTTCAAACCGGTCCTTTATGAAGTGATATCCTGACATTGATGGGCTTGGTATGGGAATGTTAGACTGGATTTGAACGAGATTGGCTATGGCTGCCTTTGTGTCACAATTACACGGTATTTTTATCAAAGTTGAAGCCATAATTGTGAGCTGAGGACATCACTTGAGTTTGTTCAAGGTTGATGGTCTTCATAGCACTTGGAGTTTATGCAATGTAGTTTTCTCTAATTTTGTACCCTGTGTTATGATTGATCATTATGTTGCATTCTCGAGTTTTCGCCATTGTCGAGGTCTGACACCATATGTGCTCTTACGTGAATCGAGACAGCCCACGTGATCCAAATCCGAAAAAGCAATTAGTTCGAAACGGGTGTCCTTCGGATACCAAATACCCATGTTAATGGTATCTTTAAGTTACCGAAAGATCCGCTTAACCGCAGAAATATGTTTCTCAGCCAGTTTCGCTTGATAGCGTGCACAATATCATGTTGCATGTATAATATATGGTCTACTTGCTCTTAGATACATGAGTGCTCCGACCATACTGCGATATTTCGTTTGGTCGACCGGAGTACCACTCAAGTCAGCATCTAGGTGTTTTGTAGCCATTGGAGTACCAATGCTATCACATGAGGTCATACTGTGCTTTTTAAGTATCTCTTGAGCATACTTAGCTTGGTTTATAAGGATACCACGAGGGGATTGGTGGATCTGAATTCCTAGAAAGAATTTTAGCTCCCCCATCAAAGACATTTCAAATTTGTCGTGCATTAGTTTTTCAAACCTTTTTGAAAGTTTTGGGTTCGTAGAACCAAAAATAATGTCATCAACGTAAATTTGCACAAGCAATATGTCTTCCCCATGTTTAGTTATGAACAAAGTTGGATCAATAGAACCTTTTGAGAATCCTTTGGATACCAAGAATTTTGAGAGTTTATCATACCACGCTCTTGGTGCTTGTTTGAGTCCATATAATGCTTTCTTGAGACGGTAGACTTTGTCAGGATGATATGGGTCTACGAATCCATCTGGCTGGTTTACATATACTTCTTCCTTCAAAGGACCATAAAGAAATACTGTTTTAACGTCCATCTAGTATACTATAAATGATTTGTGTGCAACATACGCAATGAATAACCGGACAACCTCCAACCGAGCAACTGGTGCAAATGACTCTTCAAAATTAATTCCTTCCTTTTGAGCATATCCCTTAGCTACAAGACGAGATTTATTGCGGATTACAATATTTTCCTCATCACGTTTGTTTTTCCAGAGCCACTTCAAGTTAATGACGTTTTTGCAAAGTGGTCTGTCGACTAATTCCCATACATCTAATCGATCAAACTGGTGAAGTTCTTCCTGCATCGCTTCAATCCATGCAGAATCAGCCATGGCTTCTTTGATGTTCTTTGGTTCGGTTCGACTCACGGTGAGTGCGAACATGCACATTTCGCCATCTGTTTCTAGCTGACGTCTTGTTCTAATTGATTGAGAAGGATTTCCAATGACTTGTTCTAACGGGTGATCTTTTGTCCAACGTTGTCCAGAAGGATGGTGTTGATAGAATGTATGCATGTTTGACGAATCAACATGACGAGACGATGTCTCCCCTCGTTCTTGTACCGGTGTACTAAAGATGTTGACAAATTCATCATCGTCAACTTGTGCATATTCGTTATTGGTTTCTGCTTGAATAATGTTCTCAGTGGCAGTGACAGTTGGTTCTTGAGTTGGTGCTTGATTTGTAGTTTGAGGTGTTGTTTGAATGTTCAATGGAGGTGCATCTGCAACAACGGTTGTTGTAGAAGAGTGAGTTGTGTTATGATGTTGACGTTTATTAGGATCATCAGCAGCATGTACAGCGGAAGACTTTGACACAACTGGAGTAGTTCCATTGAGTAATTCATCGAACATCAGACTAAATAGAAAATCCAGCTCATTTGACGTTGTTACTGTCTCAGCTGCTCGAGGAACATTTTATTGACGTTGGGGTTCGGGACTTAAACTGTCTTGTTCAAGTACCGTAGGCAGACATTGTGGAACGAGGTCAGAACTGACATGATCTGACACCATTTGAGGCAATTCGTCAAAGTTAACATGAATGGTTTCAACTATTATTCTTGTTCTCTTGTTAAATACTCTGTAAGCTCTTGACTGAGTAGAATACCCTACAAAAATACATGCATCACCTTTTTCCTTCATTTTATCAAGATTTTCACCATCTCTGACGATGTAGCAAAGAGAGCCAAAAATGTGAAAAAAACTTAATAGACGGTTTTCGACCATTGATGATGTGGTAAGGTGTTTTCTCATGTCGAGGAATTACGAGTGAACGGTTTTGAGTAAAACATGCTGTTGCAATTGCTTCAGCCCAGAAGAACAATGGAACTTTAGCGGCGCTTAGCATTGTTCGAGCAGCCTCAACAAGAGTACGGTTCCGTCTTTCGACAACGCCGTTTTGTTCAGGTGTTCGCAGTTGACGTTTGGCGTTCAATACCTTCTTTAGCAAAGTATGCATGAATAGTTTTATTTAAAAATAGTTTTATTCAGAAATTCCGTGCCTTTGTCAGTTTGAACTGTTCTTACTTGAGCATGAAGTCCTCTTTGGACAAGTGTGAGGAAATCAATGAGAACTGCAGGTGTTTCGTCTTTGGACCTCAAGAAGTGAGTCCAAGTGTATCTGGAGTAGTCATCAACAATTACAAGAACATATTTCTTTCCATTAATGCTTTCTACCCGCATGGGGCCACATAAATCCATGTGTAGAAGTTGTAACCGTCTATTGAAACTCGAGGTAGTCTTAGTGTGAAAATACTTTCTTTTGGCTTTCCCCAACTCACAAGAAGAGCAAAGATGATCTTTGATGAATTTTAATTTTGGAAGGCCAGTGACAATATTATTCTTCAAAAGCAAGTTGATGGTGTCGAAGTTTAGATGTGAGAGACGACGATGCCATAACCATGCTTGAGACGATGTGGCTTTAGCCATTAAGCAAATTGGATTGGGAGTTGATGTGTCTTGAAGAGTAATGGAATACAGATCTGTGCCATGAGAACCTGTGAGAAGATCATTTCCCTTCAAATCACGGATATAACATGTAGACTTCCAAAAAGCAACTTCCAAATCCGCATCACAGAATTGACCGAATACTGAAGAATAAATTTGAGATTTTTTTTTTTTAAACAGCCCCTTCGACGTAATAAACCCTTTTGATAGTTATAGTTCCTTGAACCAAAACCCATACCAAGAATTGGTGCAATTTGATCATTTCCAAACTTCACCAAGCCTGAGAAATTTGTACCCACAAAAAATAGATTAGAAGTTTTTAAGATTTCCCTCATGCTTTTAGTACCATAATTCGACGATGATAGAATTATCTCAACGAGCTAGCAAAAAGAATAGAAGCAATGGCGTATTAGGAAAGAGAGGAACTCCTAAGGAGTCAAGGGTTCCAATATTAGCATTTCTAAGATGGCATTCCTAGATGCATACTACAATTATAGGTTACATTTCCTATTGGGGACTTAGGTTTCCACTTGTATCCTGGTGGTGTAAACTTAGGGTACCACCAACTGCATGACTTACTAACTTGCTCATATATCTTCCTAATTATGTTTCCTAGGTTTCTTGAAGTGGAGTTAATGGCTGCAAACGATTCTTATGGGGTGTTTCAAACAGATTGGTGGTTCACAATTTGCTTGGGTTCTCTAGTACTAATAGGCACAGCAATTGGCTGTCTAGTCCTAGAATTAACGCCATTGATATAATGAAGAACACACATATCATGATTTTCATTTAGCATACATTTTCCACAAGTAACACAAACAAAGTTAACATTCAAGGTCTTAGCATTCAAACTGTCATTACACGCAGTTACAAACGTTTATTTATTGAAACTTAAAATTCCTACGGTGGTCTTCTACTTCTTGCGTTTGTCCCTCACTATTGTTTGGCATGACCTATCTCCCATGTCGATGCTCTTAAGCTGTGTTCTACTAACGCTAGTAGTGGGAATTACACACCTGTAGAAAAGGACACTCGTGTGTTAGTTTTCCTAATATCTTAAGGAAACTGTGGTGTTCTAGTTTGATTGGTCTCTTTGTGAACTTTCATACATTATACTAGAGCAATCAATTTGTGTTCTTTTTAAGATTGACTTCTATTATTTTGACTGAGAAAATCTATGCAGTGACTGTTTTAAAAAATCATTGACACATTTTTTTTGGTAACTTACTTTGAAAACTTGAAAAATCATTTCTTCTCAAGAGAAGCTAAAAAATAGGTCGGTTTTTCCTAAAAGCGATTGTCTTCTGACTTTTAAAGCATATCGATGGTTAATACTGATGATTTTAGCAAACTTGTTTTCCACATATTTCCTTTCATTTTCAAAGTTTCTTCAACTCACTTATTGCAATCCTTGTCTTGTAATTGAAGCTATCAATCTTGATTTCAAAATATTATTCACGTTCTTTTAGAAATACGTTGGAGTGATTTTCTTTGAAAGATTTGTCATTTTTTTATTTTTTCTTTGCATTGTTGTAAATCAAGTTCAAGATTAATAGCATGTTTCTGAAGTGCTTTAAAACTCTTTGACATTGTTTTACTTTTTGAAAGCTCTTTTCAAGATGTTGACACATTTTTCCAATGTGTCCAAATATCACAATTGAAATTAACTGACTTCATCTATTCAGTGCACACAGAGATGGCCAAATATTGCATTCATGTGAAGCAACATAACAATATTCCCTTGAAAGTCGGATCTTCGATTTCATTCTAAAACAGTGTTTTTTTTGACGTTTCCAGTTGGATTTGAGATGTCTAACTTCATGTTCAAAGAATTAGAGGTATCTCAAATATAAATCAGCCATTTCCTCTTCAAACACAATTGGAAGTTTTCTAAGTCCCATTGATTCTTCTAATTTGGGGGCAAAAAATTTCCTTTGATTGTGTTTTTGAATGAATATGGATCTATGTTACCAAATAGTTCTTTTAGCGTTGTTTGTTTGCAACGTTCCACTCCACAAAATCATGTCTACACTATCTTTAATTTTTTGAAAAGATATTTAGAGCTTTTATACTTTGATCCCAAGGAATGATTAATCCATTTGTTTTTTCTAAAAATTTATGTTTGTACTCTTTGAAAATTTCATATTAGCAGACTATGACTCATTGTTGACGGTTTTTGAAAATAATAGTGTTCAAGCGACTTATTCAACTTTTTGGAACGAACAAATCATAAAGATTATTCAACAGTCATAATCAAAAAGGTCTGAATTAAAACTCTATTTTTGAGATCGACTTTGTCTTATGTCAAGACGAATCATATCAGTCATATTCCGGGCTAACATTATATGCAAGATTAACATTAATAGCAACCATATCATACATAGCGAGAATTCCATCTTTGTAGCTTTCATAAGAGAAATTATGTGCCTTTGTCAGTTCGAACTGTTCTTACTTGAGCATGAAGTCCTCTTTGGACAAGTGTGAGGAAATCAATGAGAAGTGCAGGTGTTTCGTTTTTAGACCTCAAGAGGTGAGTCCAAGTATATCTGGAGTAGTCATCAACAATTACAAGAACATATTTCTTTCCATTAATGCTTTCTCCCCGCATGGGGCCACATAAATCCATGTGTAGAAGTTGTAACCGTCTTTTAGAACTCGGGGTAGTATTAGACTGAAAAGACTTTCTTTTGGCTTTCCTCAACTCACAAGAAGAGCAAAGATAATCTTTGACGAATTTTAATTTTGGAAGGCCAGTGAAAATATTATTCTTCGAAAGCAAGTTGATGGTGTAGAAGTTTAGATGTGAGAGACGACGATGCCATAACCAGGCTTGAGACGATGTGGCTTTAGCCATTAAGCAAATTGGATTGGGAGTTGATGTGTCTTGAAGAGTAATGGAATACAGATCTGTGCCACGAGAACTTGTGAGAAGATCATTTCCCTTCAAATCACAGATATAACATGTAGACTTCTGAAAAGCAACTTCCATATCCGCATCATAGAATTAACCGACGGAGAATAAATTATGATTTGCCCTTCGACGTAATAAACCCTTTTGATAGTTATAGTTCTTTGAACTAAATCTCCATAACCAAGAATCAATGCAATTTGATCATTTCTAAACTTTACCATGCCGAGAAATTTGTCCACAAAATTAGTTAGAAGTTTGAGATTTCCCGTCATGTGCTTTGAGCACCCAGAGTCGACGATGAATAGAATTATCTCTACAAGCTTATGAAATGGCTCAGTATCAAAGATGTGTCTAGAAATATCAACAGCATCTGGAGTAACTTCTTGAATCTGTGCCATGTACATATAATGTGCTTCCAATTCTTGATCGTCAGACTCATCATCAGTGTCATCCTTCCAATCAGCTTGCTCTACATTTAATTGAACTCCAGCTTCCTCTTGCTTACATAATAACATCTTTTCCTTGTGATAAGCTGCATCCTTTACTCGTTTTGGTTTCTGACATTCCTTTGATACATGCCCATATTCCTTGCAATTATAACACTGAATCCCAGACTTTTGCACAACTGGATTACCTACATTTTCCCTAGTCCCATCAACATTAACTACCCTTTGATTTTCATACCCAGTTCCTCTGTTGATTCTTAGAGAATTATCTTGGTTAGCTCTACTGGTGTTTGATGAAGTTCGAAGGTTGTTGTTGGTAGGTTTGTAGATTTTCTTGAACGAGAGAGAAATTAAAGCCATGAGTTTGTCAATCTCCTTTTCCTTTGACATTTCATCATCTTTAGTAACCGTGGCAGGTTCTTGATCATAAATAGGAGCAGAAGAGTTGACAATTGCTTTTCCTCTGTTTCTGGTAGCTTGCTGTGATCTGGTTGAGGAATATTGAGTGTTGTGATTAGGATGGTTTTGAGGATGGTAAGCTGGTTGTTGTTGAGAAACTAGTGCAAGTGGATTAGCAGTACGTGCTAGTCTTTCAGCTCTTATCTCGTTGACTTCATTCTGGTCTTACTTTAGGATGTCATAAAGTTTATAATAGGAGACAGTCTTCAGCTCTTGACTTTGCTTAACAAGTGTCACAAACCTTTGCCATTTTGGTTGTAGTTGAAGTAAGAACTGGACATTCACTTGATGATTAGCAACATCATACTGATTCTTGACTAGCTCATTCATCATTTTGTAGAACCGTAATTAATACGATTCAAGTGATTCACCATCCCGTGATGTGAATTTTCTAAACTCCCAATACAAATTGGTTTCATGATCTTGAAAATTGATTGATTCACCTCGTTTCAACCTTTCAATGGCTTTTCACAATTCACATGCGTTAGGACAAACATCAACTGTGAAGTAGATATCATTATCTATCCTTGTGAGAATGATCTGAACGGATTCAGCTTCAGCATTTAGTTGATCTCGTATGTCTTGTGTAACATTCTTATAGTTCTCCATATACCCTTCTGTAGTTGTTTTAGAACTACCTTTAGCAACTGGAACGGTCTTCTCAGTCCATTTGAACTTATATGGTGGATTCTGGAGACAATAGTAGACAAGTTCATTATTGGGTTTGGTGTCGATGTATCTCTTGATTCTGGATTTCCAATGAACGTAATTACCCGGTGCTAACATTAGTGGACGATCTTTGCCACCTGCTTCCATGATAGCATTATGAAGAGCATTGGATGTTTGAGTTTGCATTGTGTTATTGATATTTGACATTTTGATGAAGTTGTGAATGGATATCGGATCTTAAGTGTTATGAAGTGTTGATTTGATTGTGGTTTTGAATTCAATTAACTTCCACATGATTTTACAACTCTATGATTAAAACCAAAAAGAGAAAGTATTACTTGTCGAGATTTTACAAAATCAATAGAAAAACCGTGAAAGTAGATTTGATTTGAAGTTAAGGTTTGATGTTTGATTAATTAATTAACGTTTTAGTCCAATGGTAACGGTTAATTAAAAGTCCAAAGTCAAAAGTCCGTATTGTCCAAAGTTAAATCCAAATTTGGTCTAATGAAAATGATTTTCGGTTCTATGTGAATTTGAAGAAACCGTCACCAATAAGAAGCCAAACCGCTACCAAAAATTTATTAAATCGCCACCAAAAGTTGACCAAACCGCTGGCAAAATTCAGATCAAACCGCTGCCTAAATTGTCTATAAACCGCTGCTTGTTTTTAGTAAACCACTGGCTAATTTACACTATCAAACCGCTGCCTGTTATAAGTCAAACTGCTGTCAAACAAGCTCAAACCGCTGCATGATTTAATTTTCTCAAACCGCCGCGTGTGTGAACAAACCGCTGTCTTATAAACTAAATCAAACCGCTGCTAGAGAACATTTACCAAACCGCTGGCAAAATAAAATTTGGGCCGAGTGACGTTTGTTTTTGAGCTTAGAAAATTTTCTTCGTTTGTACCTGTATCAAACTGCTACTTGAGATAGCAAACTGCCACTTACCTTTTTGTAAACCGCTGCCTTAAACCAAATAGCAAACCACCACTGTGTATGGTAAACCGCCACCTTAATAAGTTAAAAAATAGTATGATGTCTCTTTTAGTCCTTTTGTTGTCTTGCTATACCAACAAAAACGTCGTTTTCCTAGCCAAACTGACACTATTAATCTATGATATAAAACTACAAACCGCTACAAAGAATAATCTTTTTAAATGCAAACAGCCACATAGAAAAATGAAATAAGCTGAATTAATAAGCTACAATCTAATCAAAGAAGCTATAAAGGGTTAAGAACTAAGTGGGTATTTGAGTATTAGGCACGAAATAACATGTATTCCCTTGTAAAACTTCAAAAACAAATCAAACCGCCACGAAGAAACTTAACTAAACCAAACCTTTTAAGCTATAAAAAAAACTTACTAAAAGCTTATCTAAGACATGATATGTTAACACAATAAGCTGTTAAACATGCATATCAAGGAAAGGCTATGATTAACAAACCAAGAAACCAAGAACCCTAAACAAAACGTGGGATTTTTCTTCAAATAAGCCACGGTTTTACTTACAATATTCCTAACAAGTACAAATACAACCAAATATAATGACATCCAAGGCGCTTTCAATGCTAAAGATGACGTCTTTGTCTTCTAGTCTTAATACTTGTACTCCAGCTTGGATCTTCTATGTCTTTACTTGTTCTAAAACCATTGTATTATGCATGAGTTGAATTAACTTCCCCCCAATTCATGCTGTATGTCTTGAAAAGCTTTCTTTATAGACTCCTTTTTGGCGAAGTTTCTGAATCAGCTTCCCCCTAAACCAACATCCGTATCTTGAGCAAATTCTGAAACGTTGATGTAGCTCGAACGATCTTCTAACATTGACATTTATAGTGCACAACGGAATTTTATAGAAGAAACAGGCAACCATACCAACTAATACTGCTTATATATTGTATCATGACATTTGGTCTTTGTGAATATTTGTTCGGGGGTACATGCGAGAAATCAGTAACAAATCTTCTCACGTATGCAGAATACTTCACAAACCATACTAAGTAAAGTAGTATAAACTACTTCCCCCTGGAAGTAGACCTGATAACATCAAAGTACACGTATTCCCCCATGATGGTTTCGAACTCTCGGAAGCATCATTGACGTGTACGACCATGTACTCGAGAAGTTCTTATCTTAAGCAAACATATTGAAAAATTATGAATGACATTGAAGGATTTTGAAAGATTTTATTTAGACTGTGAAGTATCATTGACGTTTTGTAGCTTCAAATATCCCATGAGAATTGCTGATCACATCTCAACCTTATACTCTCTGGCTAACTTACCAACCTCGTATTCTGTCGGCTATTGTTGTGACCACAATATGAGCATTGTCCCTAATGCGATAAATATTATAGAGAAAAGATAAATTGGAAAAGTAAATGTAGGATAACACTTCCCTTATTATAAGAGCTCGACGAATTAAGCAAATCTTGCACGAAGCTAAGTGAGAGCCTTCGTACATGAATTTGTACGTCTTTATCACGTTTTCTTTTTCTACTTGCAATAGTTAGTTACAAACAAGCAACACAATACACTAACAATAATATTATCTTATATAATATAAGATTCAGTCCTCCACGTTTATTGTGGAGTATTTGTGATTCAAATTCATATTTCTATCATTCAAATTCATATTTTAATAAGAATCTTCATGTCAAATGACAGAGTGTTTGGATATGGGTTTTAAGTGTGATTGTGTAAGAAAATGGGTTGTAGCTGGTATAAAATTGATTTTCGAAGCTGATAAAAGCATGTTTTGTAAATCATACGCAAATTATTATTCGTAGCTAAAATAAACGTATTTTTTTTGTCAAACATTAAAAGCTGATTGTTGCGACTATGGTCAATTTCAAATTGCAAATCCAAACCACACCTGATAAATTAACCATTTATCTATATATGAAGTTGGGACGCGAATGGAAATGTCACAATAACATCCACAAGGTACGTTGTAAACAAAACGAAGCTTCCAACAGAGAATGAATGGCGACCATGGTAGTGCAACAAAAAGGTATGTAGATAGTACCTAGATCAAGTGAGTTAATAACAACCCATGTGTTAACACTAACGGTACTTGTATACAAACCTAAACGATGAGCAAACTCCAACAAGGTCAAAGAATGTCCACGACCTCCTAGTCTAAACTTAATATGTTTCTTTGTTGTCAACTCCTCATCAGTCACCACTTCATCAAACTCAAAAGCAGAAAAGAACTCATGACACAATTCGGTATAAGTCGGCTCCCTAATATCAAACGCACGTCTCCAATCCTCATAAGTAAATATTTCCTCATTTCCTCCCATTTCTACTACCTTAATCTCTATCATTTCCTCAATAGTTTCGACACATCCCAAAGTATTCAAAATGGTCCAATCCATGATGCACGGCGAATAAATTTGTTTTGAAATCAACCGAGCCAGGACAATGTTATACTTACTCTTAGCAGCTCTATTACAATTATTCCATAGCAAGTTCTCGTGATAAATGTGCCCTAACACAGCCTCCTTAATGGTTTCAGTTACACGGGTTCTTTTCGGACGGCTGGAAGAACCAACCTCATCATCGTGGGTTCCTGCGGTCTATATTCAAGAAAAGCACAAAAAGATATGTATGATGATATTAGATAACAAGCATAACAAATGGGCAAGCCTAGACATGATCACCAAACATTTTGTCTACTTTCCAAATGAAAAGTGTGGCGTACTTCATAAGAAGTGCGGCGTACTTTCTGGGTTTAAACTAAGTGTGGCAGTTTTAACAGTAAAATTGGCGTACTTACAGTCCCGGGGACAAAAATTTGTGGTTTTTACAAGCACGACTCTAACTATCGGGATACTTAACATCCTATATTGTTCCCTAATATCACAATTTGAGTTCTAAATATGGTTCTAACCATTATAAGTTTTAACTAAGAACCCTATTTTTATAAACTAAATTTAACATTTATAATTGTTATTTCAAATGAGGGTGTTAAAAACAAGGGTATAACACAATTACAAAGATCATAATTGATCATTCTCAACTTATAATTAACAAACCATACTTCGTATATTAACATAATACTATAAATAAAACCGAAAATACAATAAAGAGAATCATTACCCTATGCATTTTCAAGCAATGGATTGGAGTTGAGTTGAAATGATTTTTTGTTCGATCTAGAAGACCGGCGGTTTCGAGGGCTTTGTATGTTTTTTGTTTTTGAAATGATAAAAGAAAGACTTATATAATTTTCCCCAACCAGAAATGTGGCGCACAATTTTGTAAGTGTGGGGTACTTTTGTGCAATTGCTTTACAAAACTGAATTTTAAGCTTAAGTATTTAAACGAAAGACTAAAAACATCCAATCCATACTTCATAATATTCATAAATAGGGTCATAGGCCCATTACAGCAAAAACCATCCTATAAGGATTACATAGTTTTGATATGTTTTATTCAAAGTGGGTCAAAATAACATAGAAAAAAATACGTAGGAGAATAAGGTGCAATCCTAGACAAGCATTCCTTAGTGATTTTTATTTAGAACCAGCTAGGTGACATTATGTCACTCAACTTCTAATGCCCCGACACTTTCCTATTTCTCTCTTTGGTTTCAAAGCCTTGTTCAAATGCATTTCCAAACAGGTCAACCACTCTTACATTCACATGCCACTTCCTATCACCTTTTCTTTACCATTACGCCCCAAGTAGTTAGTCTTCCAATCGGTATTCTTCAATGAGACGGGTAGGGCTCCTATGAAAGATAAAACTTTTTTAAAACATATCTGGAAAAGTGGTTAGAGAGGAAGCTTGTTGATTAGTGTGATCCCCTTTGATAGATCTTGAATTCCTTAGCTTGTGTAAGGTTTAGCTATGTAAGGTAAATCCTATACAACTATAGTAGAAACTTTGTAAAATATATCAAAGACTATGCGGAATCTAATCTTTGATCAATAAGAAGAATATGCAATAGAACAGTAATTCTAATGAACACACAGATTAACAAACAAAGCTTTAATATATTAACATGAATACTCTAACTAGTATTAGGGTTACAAAACCTTGAAGCTATAACGATATCAAAACAAAAGATTTCTAGATTTTTGGATTGCAAACTCTATGCCCTAGGACCTCTTTTTATACACCAAGGAGTCCTAGTCGATTTACAATATATTCCTAAAACTTATAATATTCACTATGATCTATTCTATAAATAACTCATACTTATCACATAAGTAATCTTGATCTCTAATCAATCTTTATCCTTTCTTTTGACTTTTTCCATTCTCTTTTGACAGTAGAAACTCTTTCAGTAGTCTTAATCTTTAAGCAGTTGTAACTTTTGTACTAGCAGCATTAACTTGCACCCAGCAGCTAGTTAACTTATTTACACCTAGTGCAACATTAATGTTGTACAAGCAGTAGTAACTACTTAGAATATTTTCTTCATTCTTCACCACCAGTACTAACTTTACACTAGCAGTACTAACATATACTAGCAGTAGTAACTAGCAGTACTAATATACACTAGCAGTACTAAGTTACACTAGCAGTAATAACTATAAACTAGCAGTACTAACTACTTAGCATATTTTTCATTAAGATTACTGAACAACACTAAGTTTTACTTAGCAGCAGTAACACAAACCTTAGCAGCAGTAACTTCAAGATCATCATGAAGCCTTTTAATCCTAACAATCCTCCCCTAAACTTGGTATTCTTCTTCAAAATCTCAAGTTTCTTCATTAAAAGCTTCATTAATCACCAGGAGGATGCTTCCAAATACTTCATTAATTCTTGAGCTATTTTGTGAGAAGTTTAAGAAGCTGATATACCATTTCACTGAAATAATCACATTGAAGCTTATGTTTAACATATTAGTAATTGTAGCAGCTGTAAGGGGATATCTCTTTTCTACTAGCATATGAATGTGCATATGTTGCATCCTTAAAGAATGAAGTCCACATGAGTCATATATTTTCCAATCTAATTCTATGTAATCTTGTTGATTCCTCCATACTTGATCTTCAACATGTGGATCAAACATTGTCTTTAGATCACCCCATAGCACTCTCTCATAGCCCTCCTCTGGCCTTGTTGATCCATGCTTAGCTTTTACAATTTCTTGGATTTCAAATCTTTCCCTCCTTATGTCAAAAGCTTTGAGCATATGACTGAGGACTAACATACATCTTTGAATTTTCCGTCTTCGGATCAAAAACATTGTCTTTAGATCACCCCATAGCACTCTCTCATAGCCCTCCTCTGGCCTTGTTGATCCATGCTTAGCTTTTACCAATTTCCACAGGGTTTCCAAATCTTCCCTGTCAAAGCTTTTGAGCATATGACTGAAGACTAAGTACATCTTTGAATTTCCGTCATCTCTGATTATTCGGTAATAGGTTTTCTTCCCTTCTTTATGGATCTTGTAGTCAACAATGCTTGGGAGGCTTAGTTGCCAAAGGAATAACATCAATTGCTACTTCCTCTTTATCAGGAACAACTTCTATTAGTCTTTGAAGCTTTGTTGTTTCTTTATCCTTATCCACCTTTTGCTTCTTAATACTTTCTTGTTCCAGCTTAGTGCCTGCTCTCTTTGAACTGCTCTCTTGTGCTATCTCTGCTTCAGCTCTTACTTCACTACCTTCCACCAATTCTGTATCCATATCTACAAATGTGTTTACCCTTTTCATAGCTTTGTCAAATAACTTCTGAATATCATCAAAGCTTTTGTTCTTCAATTGATTGTGCTTGTATCTAGCCATGTTTTTCAGATAAGTAGACATTGTATTTCTCTTTTGAGCTTTAGTTGGTGGTTTGTTCCTCTTTTCTTTTGCTCTTATTGCTGCAAAGTGCTTCTTTCTTGCTTCTAAGAGTTGTACAAACAACTTGGACTTCTCTTCAATACTCAACTTCTCTTGTTCTTCTGCTTGCATTTGTTGAGCCATTTGATAATCAACATCTATCATTGCTTGCACATTATCCCATGAAACAATGTTGGCTTCTTCTTCTCTTTGTCTTACAAGCCTATCTTCTTCCTCTAATTCAGCTTGCATTTGAGCTTGAAGTCTTTGAGCAACTTCCTCATCATGCCTAATTTGATCTTTTCTCTTTGTTGGTTTCTCAGGCTCTTCCATGATACCTTTACCCTTGTCTTGAACCTTAACATGTGATGGTTGTTGAGAAGAAACAATTGGTGTAGTTGCTTGCTCCTCTTCATGAATAACAAGCCCTTTAGCCTTGGGTCTTGTGCTAGCAGTTGTAACTGTTGTAGCAGCAGTTGTTGTTGTAATTGTACCCTGCTCTGGTTCTTGTAACATAACCT
This sequence comes from Tanacetum coccineum, assembly GCA_026074375.1. Lineage (NCBI taxonomy): Eukaryota > Viridiplantae > Streptophyta > Magnoliopsida > Asterales > Asteraceae > Tanacetum > Tanacetum coccineum. The sequence goes on from BQNB010013772.1 coordinate 44,009, forward strand.
TGTCAGCCTTGGGTTTTGCACTTTTCAAAGCTGCAAGTGCTTGAGCTAAAGTAACTTCATCAACACTTAAGTTCACATCTTTAGAAGCAACTTCAGTTTCAACAATCACCTTATCACCTTCAAGATCATTTACCCCAAGCATATCTTATCTCTGTGAACATTGACCAGATAAATGTCTTTATTAGCATCAATACCATCAATCCTCCCCTGTTTGGATGCATCCTCTTCACCTAAACCTTCATCTTCAGAGGATTCAATCCTAGCCGACAGGCCAACCTTGTATAATCTTTTAAGCCCATGAGTTTTTGACCTATTCTTGTTTTCTAGTCTCTTGATCCTCCTTTTCAAACTTGTAATCTCTTGAGCTTAAGAGGTCTTAGTTTTCTCCAGTCAATCAACTCTTTTTTGAACGTGGTACTAATTTCATTTTTTTTTCAATTCATTAAGTTTTAGTCTAATCATCACCACTTTTAAAGTGTGTTACCTTTGCGAGTAGTAGTTCATTAGAATGTTTTGGATACTTTCACAACCCATTTTAGCAAATGTATCCACCATGTATCTGGGCACCTGTGGGACCACCACCTAAAAATAGTTCTAAGGGGGGGGGGGGGGTAACTTGGTTCATTATGTGTTGCCTTGGATTGGGTCTTATTGATGTTACCCCTATCCTGCTCTGCATCTAAGCTAGTAGCAGTAGTGGCAGCCCTTTCCAAACTATCATCCATCTCCTCATTGACAGCCTCATCTGTAACATTGTTTGTAGGACCACTAGACTGAGGTATCTCAATGTCCTTTCTCTTAGACCTCCTGGGTTTTTGTTTCTTTTGAGGTTGAGATGTTGATGGTTGAATAATAGTGGGTATATGATGGGGACCATTAGGATTTGTTGAACCTTCACCCATTTCTTCTTGATGTTGTACCACCATTGTTTAAAATAAGTTGTGTTCACTTCCAGAAAGGCACTTTTCTACCTTCGCTATGTTTCTAAAAATCTTCTTAGTACGAGAGGGTGTAACATAAATTCTTTTATGATTTGACATTCCTTCTAGTTGTTTCTCCAAAAACACTTGTACAAATCTTTGATACATCAAGAATTTACCAGACACATTCTCTAAGTTCTTCACCATACTTTTAAATATGTACTTTGAGAAGTTAAACTTTTGGTTTGTAGCTAAACAGATGATTACAGAAGCCATAGTGCTACTAAATTCATTCCATGCAGTAGTCTTAGCACTAAGGCATTGCAAAATGGTAAGAATAAGGAATTTCCATTGTGGGGAAAAGAATGCCTTATAGAAAGTAAGTTTTTGTGAAACTTTCTCATACCCCATGAGTGTAAGCTATTAAAAAATAGTAGCATTGGGTAGATAATCAATACCTTCAGCATTTTCCAGGTGAAGATCTCTTCTTACAGTGGATTCAGTTATGATCACTTTCTTCCCATCCACTAGGGCTTGTAACTGTACTTCCTCATTAACAGTTTCCGCCTTTACAGTAGCCCAAAACTGTTCAATACACGAAGTATAGATTGTAGGATTGATCGTTAGTGCATATCTTATAGGATTTGCATTCAGAAAAGCCACTATCTGCTTAAACCCTTCACTTTCAGCGGGTTTAGACAAAAATGCGACCAAATTGTGAGTATCATCAAACAGTAGGGTCGTCATTGTGTTGGGTTTTGATGATGAATGATGAGATTGAGTTAGGTTTGTGATTAGAGAGTACATGATTGAATAAAATCGATTAAATGAGTGATTAAAACCCTTAATCGAAGTATTTATGAAAATACCCTAAACAACATTAACGTTCAACAGTAGTGGTAAGTTATGCTTGGCAGCATTAACTTATGCCTAACAGCATTAAGTTATGCCAACAGTATTAACTTATGCCTAGCAACATTAAGTTATGCCTAGCAACATTAACTTTGAGTCACCAGCATTAACTCCAATTCCATTCCAAACTCTCTGTCTGTTTTTAATATATTTAACTCTCTTTCTGTTTTTCAACTCACCACTTCTCTCAATTCTTTTACTCACCAAAACTTTATATCTGTTTTTATTCCACACATCTCTCTTTCTGTTTTTATTCTCACGAACGCTCTCAATTCTTTTTCTCACCAAATCATTATGTCTGTTTTTAATTCACACATATCTCTTTCTGTTTTTATTCTCACTAATTATCTCAATTCTTTTTCTCACAATTTTCACAATGTTAATTATACCAGCAATATTAAGTATAACTAACAGCATTAACTTAGCAGTATTAAGTATAACTAGCAGCACTAATTATAGTTAACAACAGAAACTTTTAATGACATGAATAACAGTACTAATTCATACAAAACTCTATAAAAACATAAAGAGATAAAAGATTTTAGAGATTTAACATTCCAATACTAGCAATCAATTATTGAATTCTTAATCAAAGCTTTTTGTAAGCAAATCTGCAACAATTTTTCCAGTATGGATTTTGACCATTTGAATCAATTTCTTGTCATTGCAATCTCTAATAAAATAATGTCTGATCTCTATATGCTTTGTTTTTTGAATGAAAAACAGGATTTTTAATTATGCAAATAGTACTGTTATTATCAATAAAGATTTTGGTATGCAAGAAATTATACCCATAATCAAGTAATTGATTCTGAATCCAAAGCACTTGTCCACATCAACTTGAAGCAGCCACATATTTAGCTTCTATTATGGAATTTGCAACCACAGTTTGTTTCTTGCATTACATGATATTATCTACTTCCAAGGAATTGACGACCTCCTATTGTAGTCTTCTATCCAAGCTAGCTCAACCATAATCACTATCAGGTGTATGCTACCATATCAAAAGGTGATCTTTGGATACCAATGCCCAATTTAGGTTGACCTTTTTTTAAGTATCTAAAAATTGTTTTCACAGCTGAAGATTGTGACACTTTTTGGGTTGACTTGGTATTTGCACAGGCACACTGCAACATATTATTATGTCTTTTATAGAGAAGAAGTAAGAATACAGCAATGATCAACATTGATCTATATAATGAAAACATTCTACTTCTTCACCATCGTCATCTTGAGCAAAAGCTTTTAAGCTTTCATAGGCTGTGTTGCTGTCTTGACATCAGTATAACCAAATTCCTTCAAAATCTCAGTCACATACTTGTCTTGACTGATAAAAATCCAATCCTCCTTCTGCTTTACTTGCAGTCCTAAGAAGAATGTGAGTTCACCCATAGAACTCATCTAAAACTTCTTATGCATCATCTTCTCAAACTCAGTGCATAATGACTTATTTGTAGAGCCAAAAATGATATCATTTACATACACTTGAACTAACAGAATTTCACCTTTGTCCCTTCTAATAAACAAAGTCTTGTCTATCTTTCCTCTCTAAAACCTATTGTCTAATAAATAAGTTAGCAAGGTTTCATACCAAGCTCTGGGAGCTTGATGCAAGGTCCATAAGTGCCTTTTCTACTTTGATACTCATGTCCAGGGAAGTTTGATCTTCAAATCCTGGTGGTTGACAAACATAGACTTCCTCTTCAATCTTACCATAAAGAAAAGCACTCTTGACATCCATCTGGTACACCACAAAGTCTTTAAATGAGGCATAGGCTAAAAATAGCCTGATTGCTTCAATTCTTGCAACAAGGGCAAAGACCTCATCATAGTCAATCTCTTCCTCTTGTGTGTACCCTTGAGCAACCAATCTTGCTTTATTTTTAATCACAATCCCTCTTTCATACTTTTTATTCCTGAAAACCCATTTAGTGCCAATGGCTCTTTTTCCATTTGGTAAATCCACTAAAGTCCAAACTTCTTGTAACTTGAATTATAGAAGCTCTTCCTACATAGCCTCTATCCAGCTTAGATCCTTCAGTGCATGAATTACCTTTTTAGGTTCTTCTTGTGATAAAAGCAAGCAAACAAGCAATTTTGAAAGTCTTGATGGTTTGTTCTTTGCTAAAATGAACTAAACAAACCATGTTCTTCTAAATTCTTTTATCATTCTTCTTGTTTGAGGTCGCTGATGAATTTCAAGTCTCTAATTAATTTGTTTCAACTGGATGATCTTTGTGTACTCTTATAGTTGGAATAGGACTGACATGCATAAATGCATCCAAATTGTTCATGTCAGCCTCTGCACCAACATCTTCATCATCATCTGAATAGACAATATCTTCCAAAGCAGGCATATTTGGATCATCTGGAAGTTCAATGCTTGCTTTTCTACCAACAACATTAACTTCATTTGTGCTAGCAACATTAACATTGTTAGTGTTGTTAACACTAGCATCCTTCTCTTGATCATCTCTTTTATCCTCTTTACTTGGATCACCACCTTCTTTTCTTGGTTCTTCAGTAACTTTCTTTTCATTATCTCATAAGGTTTGAATCAGCATTAGGAGAAACTCTTTGGAACTTTGAGATAACGGTTTACAGATTTTAATAAGGAGATTAGTGTTGAGGTTATACACTAATGCTTATTTTGATTGAGATGATTCTCAATCCTAGTCATAACGGGATTTTCATCATAAATGATAATATTGTTAACTAGACATGCTTGATTGAAAGAATTGTTGCACTATTCATTAAAGAATAAGAATACTTTACAGTTTAGGAAGATGTTAAGAAGACTGTCTCATATAATATGTTATGGCGATGCTAGTATTATTGTATTAGCACTTGAATGCACATATATAAAAATGACAATCATCGTATTATTCAAAACCTTCACAGCTTGTGAGTTTTGAAACAAGTATTCTCAAAGGTCACTCAGATGACAACTAAGTTGGTACTTTTTACAAAGTTAATGTCTTGTACCAAACATGTTTATCATGCTAGGAACATTAAACTTTGACCTGCTAGTAGTCTCATGTATATCTGTTTTTAGTATTTGGATAATGGAACATTAAGCAGTTGTATTAAACAATGAATTGATATACCTGGTATGATCGTCTTCATTTATACAACTGTGTTCTATATTAGCATGTTTAATTCCATGAATAATATATTTATTCTAAATCATCCATTGTTAGTTAATGATACGGGAGCATCATTGAATTAAGGCAAATGTGAGTGTTTTGGTAATATTCATATAGTATGAATATTAAAGGATGATACCGCCAAACTCATATGTTGTTCATTGGATGAACATTGGACTGACCCAACCTATGAGTATTCACTACATGGATCGGCGTCAATAGTGAATCTCGTAAGTGGTTATGTCTTTCATCCTTAGACTTGAGATGCAAGTAGGTTTTGTGTGTGTGGAATGTCAATCTTAGATATGGTTCAACGCTAACGTGTTGAAGGCTGCTATAAAGGCCATTTTCAGGAGGGATGTGAAACACATAATGGACACGTGTAGTCAAAATAGGATTTGTTCCTTCACATGTTATGGAGTAAGATACTACTGGGCCCCTCGATGATTTGAACAAATATATGTGTGGCCGTACCCAAATGTAATTAAGATGATACTTGATTAAATTGGTAATCTAGTTCAATGTCTATATTGAGAAACAAAATTCTTAAACACAAGAACGACTTATGATCCATGTCAAATGTTTAACATAGTATCTACAACAAAAGGATCATTGATATCTAAACCATTTAAAATGAGATATTTAAGAAATTATCCTCATATGTCTCTAGAGGCATTGGCGTGTTGCTAGACGCTAACCTTTGCTTGTATAATTACTTGATTATTATGACATGCGCAAGTGGGAGCTATTGGAGTATGCTCGTGTCATAATAAATAATTATATGGCTAGACACATGTGGGCCTATGGGTTCACACACATATACACTGAGGTACCATTTTATATAGCGTATTTATTGTATTTACGGTATATAAATAACCTACGTAACTCGGGATCAATATTGGGCTTCTAATAACTAAGTAATGTACTTAATTATTAGACTTTAAAAGTTTAGAAAAGCCCACTAAACCCATATGGGTGGCCGACCATTATAGAAAAACAAGAAGGATAAGAACAAGTTAATTTTGGTAAATGGAGACATGATAAACTCTTATTTATTTGATTGAAAATCAAGACTTATATCCTCCTCTTTTCTCTATATATTATACGGCACACAAACATAAACAATGACATGTGTTTTTGTTTTTCTTGATCTAACTTTTGAATCTTGTTCATTCAAAGGGATTTTACAAGGCTACGGGGTTAAGACTGGCATCTATTTGGTATACAAGGAAGTGTAGTATGGATACATCATAGAGGTGATCTCCATTGATCACTTGGTTTCATTGGAAGTGTTGTGTTAAGGTGAAGGTCACCATTTGATTCTACCAGTCACGCTACAAAGGTATTACTTTTTTTGTTTTAACTTTGATTGATCATATGACTCTATGGATCTGTTCATAGGTGCTTGTTCCGCTGTGTTTTATATTTGATTATATGATATTCATTTGATTTAGCACCTATACATCTGCCACCTCAAGTCCATCTCCTCTAAATCATCAGGATGAATTTATTGCAAGTCCTCATTATTAAGTTGTGGAGTGTTTGGTTGACTTGCAAAGAAAGCACAAATAACAACATCACTCAAGTTATCAATTGTTGTTGAGTTAACAGCAGTAGCTTGAGTGCTAGTAGTTGTAGCACCATGAGCAGTATTAACTACTCCATTTGTACTGCTGGTGCTGTTTGAGGACACAAAGGCTACATTTTATATGTTTGTGCTTGAGCTTGATGTCCCTTTGACCATTAGTTCATAGATCTTCAGGTTGTTGTAAAGATCATCCAAGCTTAATGTATCTATCTCAGGCTTGTTCCTCCACACAATAGTATGTGTGTTCCATTCTTGTGACAGACTTTTAAGAACTTCTGATTCACATCTTCTTGTGATATACTTTCACCATGAATCTCCAACTGACTGATAAGCTTTTGAAGCCTATCAAAGGTTTGATCTAAAACCTCTAAGCAAGATGCAGTAAAATTTTTATACTGATGCTTTAGAAGATTCATCTGAGTCTTTTTAGTAGCGGCATTCCCTCTAAATCTCTTTTCAACAACCTGCAATAATGACTTGGCATCTTTGATGGAGTTAAACTTCAATTGATATTCATTAAGGATGCCCATCAATAAAGTGCTTCTTGCCTTCAACTCTAACCTCCTTTGTGCCTTTTCTTCAGCAGTTGTAGGAGCAATT
>BQNB010013772.1:52878-74525 GCA_026074375.1 Tanacetum coccineum
TGAGAGCGTATATGATTGATTTTGGTGGAAGTTGGAATATTCATTTGTCGTTGGCTGAATTTTCCTATAACAATAGCTATCATTCGAGCATTCGTTGTGCTCCTTTGAGGCGTTGTATGGAAGGAAGTATAGGTCACCTGTATTGTAGGCTAAGCTAGGAGATAGCATATTAATTGGACCGGAGTTGGTGCAAGAAACAACTGATAAAGTGGTTATGATTAGAGATAGGCTTAAAGTTGCTAGAGATCGTCAGAAGAGCTACGCAGATAATAGAAGGAAACCTATAGAGTTTCAAGTTGGTGATCATCTAATGTTGAAAGTCTCACCTTGGAAAGGTGTAGTGCGGTTTAGAAAGAAAGGAAAGTTAGCCCTAAGATTTGTAGGACCTTTTGAAATCCTCGAGAGGATTGGTTCTGTGGCATATAGGTTGAGATTACCTAAGGAATTGAGTAGTGTGCATGATGTAACACCCCCAAAAATCACAACGCAGCGGAATACCACTTGGGGTGCTACTTCATAATACACAGCGCTACATACAGGAGAACGACCTCTAAATGTGTCGTTTGAAAAATAATCTCATTGATTTCCTTGAAATTGATATGACATTTGTCCCATAATTGCATCACCATGAAAAACTTGAATGTAAAGACTCCAATGCACATCAAATAATCCAAGCATCTAATTCACCTGAGAAAAACATGCTTAAAAGTGTCAACATTAAAGTTGGTGAGTTCATAGATTAGTTTAAATATGAATGTAAGTTTCAAATGAATGTATTTGTCCACTGTATCATCACAGTACCATGTAAAAATCCCAAAGATTTATAAAGAATGCACGACACATTTTATGTCACCAAAAGTACCAATCTTATCCCAAAGATTTATAAAGAATGCACGACACATTTTATGTCACCAAAAGTACCAATCTTATCCCAAAGATTTATAAAGAATGCATGACCAATTTAATGTCACCAAAATGTTTCAAGTATGTATTGCCACTTTATTCAAGGCACAGTAAATATCCATGTGAGTATAAAACAATGATTACAATTACTCTAAGTTCATGAAACTGCGACGTAGACTTATATATATGCCACTTTATTCAAGGCACAGTGATTGTATTCCACCTTATTCAAGGCACCATTATAGAATTCCACCTTATTCAAGGCACCATTATAGTATTCCACCTTATTCAAGGCACCATTATAGAATTCCACCTTAAATCCGACATGCTATAACGTTCGTTCCCGGTGATAGCTAGTCACCCGAACGGGGATTGTCAATCCCGAATAGATCTATTTTATAACATTCGCGCTCACCCTCCAAGTGATTTACAGTTCATGCAACCTAAGCTAATCCGTAATCATTCGAGTAAAAGTCAAGTATGTGTTTACGTCCAACAAGTAAACCAAGTATTGTATCTCATCGCGAGATATATAAATAAGTGTGTATACCAATTTGTAAACAATCAGGTAAATGCATTTGTAAACAAGCATGTTCTCACCCCAAAAATATATATAAAACATGTAAAACGTGGGGCTATGAACTCACCTCGATGATGTAGAACGATTGACAGATAGGCATCTAATATGCACAATACGAACGGAAGACGAAGCGGCTCGATCAAGAAGTTGCAGCTAATCTTAACGGCTAAATCCCACTAGCCTAGGATAATGTATTTGGGTTTCCCGATGAATGATTACATCAACGCGACACGTTGATAAAAGATCTAGATTTAAAGTTGTAATACCTTGGTGGTTGGTTAAATAAATAGATTGAAAATATACGCAAAGCGTGTAATATATATTCTTTATATATTACATATGAAAAATAACCCTTATATAATTCATACCGTGAATTATATCACAAAGACAATCAATCCAAAGATAAATGAAAAGTATATAATACCTTGCAGGTATTATATAATAAATGTGAATAATTAATTAAATCAATTAGTTTGACATCAATTTAATTAATAAGAAGACTTTGTATAAAGGTTGACACATGTCTTAACGTTATGAATTAATCAAACCACGTTTGTAACAGTTTATAACAATTATAAAATATAAATTAATATTTTATAAATCATGTTTCGTTTCATCGACGGGTCGTGTCTAAATAGTTATCTCATTGTAAAAATATAGTTTTCGTCCGTTGTCAGGTTATGATGTATATATCTTTAAAATATATCTTAGTCCCTTTTCCCGTGTTTCCAAAATAATAGAAGTTTTGGTAAAACATTACTAATATAGAAATTTATATATAAATTTCGCCATGACATTTCCGTTTATATATCGTTTCCCACTTTTACCAAAATTCAATGTTTTCCTACTTTAATCAAATCGTGTTGCAATATACGCTCGTTATTAATATTTATAATTAGACAAATTTTTAAATAGCACATTTATTTAACCAATTTAAACCACCACTAGATCCGGTTATATAATTAAATATTGAAATATATTTATGAGTCCATTTTTGTAAACCAAACTCACCCTATGTTGTTTCGCTAAACCAAACGCGCCTATTTCTGCTAAACCAACCAAACGCACCCTAACTGTTTTATACAAAACCAAACACATCCTTAGCTGTTTCGCAGCCAACCAAAACGCGCCCTACACGCTTCTTATCAAAACCAAATGCACCCTATTCATTATAACCTGAAACCAACGCACCCTGGTTGGTTTCTGTCGAACCAAACGCTCCTAAATCGGTGCTAAATCCAAACGTACCCCTTTGGCGCATTTACACAGCCAATACGCACCCTAATTTGTGAAGAACCACACGCACCCTAATTTGTGCTAACCCAAAACCGGACGCACCCTCTTCGGGTGGTGGTTGTCCCACAACAAACGCATCCTCCCCTGGTCTGACCCGCAACCCCACTCACCCCGTGGGTCTGACCCGACAACCATACGCGCCCTAGTGGTTGATAACCACAAGACCAACGCAGCCCTTTGGCTGCCGATACAAACCAACCGCACCCTATGGTGCTACCACGAACCCATGCACCCTTTTCTTGCAAACCCAACCCGAACGCACCCTTAGTGGATGTGAACCCAAAACAAAACGCACCCTCGTCGGTGGTTTATAACAAACAAACGCAGCCTAGCTGCTGAACCCAATCCGAACGCACCCTTAGTGGATGTGAACCCAAAACAAAACGCACCCTCGTCGGTGGTTTATAACAAACAAACGCAGCCTAGCTGCTGAACCCCATCCGAACGCACCCTTGTGGTGGTTGTGTCGCGGTGGAGGTGATGATGAGTGGGTGGTTCAGCTGTGGTGATGATTATATTATGATGATGATGATGACGGTGGTGGTTTCGGTGTGGCAGTGGTGAGGTGGTGACATGGAGACAGCGGGGTGGCGAGTGGTGACGCGTGACATGGGGGATCGGGTAGATCCGTTGGTGAGAACCATTTTTGGTTTTGACCGGAAATCTCACCGGAAAACTTTTCCGGTGGTCGGCGACGGCGACGGTGGTGGCTGAGGGGTGGCCGACGGTGGCCGGAAATATATGGGAGAGAGAGAGTTATGTAAAGGTGTGTGTGTTTTAATATGAATGCAAATGAAAAGAAAAAGGATAGGGCGAAGAGAAACACTTTTGGTTTCGACGGATCGCTCGACGAAAAACTTTTCCGGCTGCGGGCGACATGGTGGCGGCGACGGCGGCGGCGGTTGAGGGGATGGCCGGCGAGGCCGGTTAAATGAGTGTGAGTAGGAGAATTTATATTTGTGTGTGTTATTTTGAGATGGAAATGAAATGTTATTAAAACTTTTATATTTATATAAAAAGTTTTAAAATTTTTTATAAGTGTTTAATAGTTGGGGGGTAATTTTTGTAAATATTTCCCCGGGACCAAAAGTGTAACTGGAGTATTATTTGGTAAATAATGGTTCGGGACCTGTTTGAGCGACTTAACGGATGATTCAAGTCTACGAAAACTTGCGGCCATTGTTCTCCAAATCATTTTTTCCAATAAAATGAGTATTTCACTCACATAATTTTTGTAAATCGTTTTATAGAATTTATTTAAAACGTTATTATTCATTTTATATTTTTCCGACAAACTCTATCCGATAAATATGAATTTTAAACTTCAATAATTGCGTTTTATCAAACGTTTTCGATTAACAAGATAATTAATTCATTAAATATTTTCATTTAATAAATTATGATGATTAAATACAAATTTAATTATTTTGGGTCGGTACGCGTTGTGTTTAAAATTTTGCGAGGGCATTTCAGTCAGCTTCTGACTGTTTTCGGGTCTCGGGCAAAACTAAAAAGTTGTCAGGAATGTCGTTTTACATCAAATTGCTTTAGAGTCCGAAAAATGAAAACGTAATTTAGCTGCTCGTTTTTGATAAATCAACTTAGGAATAACATTATATCTTTTTAAAATATGTTCGAAAATTACGGTTAGGGGTAATATCTTTTATGTGAACAATAAATGACCAAAGTCAAAATAGTTAGGTCATACCCTTAAAAGTCAAAAGGGTAAAATCGTCATTTGAAAATTTTGAAAATTCTCGAATGTGATGTACTACCCCTTAAAGAAATTCAGTCCGATTAAATTTGTGTTATCCGATTGTGTGACCAAGGAAAGACTTAAAGTTTAATAAACTCATTTTAAACAAGGCGTTGATAAGTTTATTCAGCAAAATTCGGTGTTTCTACACTTCTCAATCTACCAAAATTTTTGGCTAGGTTTATCCAGGATATTTAATCCATCAAAATGGGTATCTCAAAATATATCATTACAGATCGTGTGACTGGAATATCCGGTTTATAGGGAAAGTATCATTATAGTAAAAACCTCAAGAAAAAAGGTGTAGTCGCGTGAGTTTGTTAGTATAAGTTTCTAATGTCGAGGCGAAGTCTTCGTTTTCTATTGTATGTTCGATGATTCACATCAACGTGGCTTATGTATGTAAGTACCCAACTTACTTGGCAGTACTAGGATGTATCGCGACCTAAGTATTCCTACTAGTGGTCCGAAATGAATAGTCCGACTATCTGTTTCGTCGATAGGTGTTTATCTCGTTTAAGGGGAGTTGCATTACCTATTGGATAAAGTTGTTCATCGGGACCGCTCAAGGACCTCCACAGCAGCGACCATCACGTCAATCTATAACAATGGTGATGGGATTAGATTTTTTATACCGAGAATGAGGACATTTCGAAACAATTTTCCCCAGAATTAAAGTTTAACAAAATGGGAGGAGCTCCGGAAGAGCTATGGCGATAGACGGCGGATATGGTACTATTCGTAGTTTTAAGGACGAATCAACTCCATTAACTCAAGTGTGTAACAAGTCTGTTAGTTCCACGAACAGTTCGTGATCGCGAGGATTAGCAACGGCAAAAGTAATAACTTAAGAATGAGATAAGGTAGTTCCAAGCGAGGCCTTAAGATTCTGCTGAGTAGTAAGACACGATTGTGTTTCTAGACCTTTATAACGAATTCCGGTGATTATCGAGTTCATGTTCTTACTCGTCTCACATTGGATACCATTAAGCCCACTCATTTATAATTCATCATTTGCATAAAGAAGCGTCCCAATTTATGTAAATGATAAATTTATAAACTTATGGTTCGGGGATTTATAATTTATTTATTTAAATGAAGAGGCGTCCCAATCCTTTTAATACAGATTATAATCATCCTACTTAATAATTCCCGATGCAATACGCGTACCCACATAACTTTCAAGGTGATGGATGACATGACGATGCATGTGCTCTAATGAGTATGGGACGAGTGTTCCAAACTCGTCTTCGGAGGCAGGAAGTAAAACTATCAGGGAAATCACATAGTGTTCGAGATCGTTAATGAGTACTCGGTTAGAGTAAATAAGGTAAAAGTCTCGATGAACCAGTCAACATAGCAATTATCATATAAATCCTCCTATTACAAGTCCCGCCCATACAAGACTTGTAATACTTAGATTTATACATAATCCCATGTAAACAGAACTGTGACGGGTTTTGTTTTTTTTTATTTACATAGCAATTATCATATCAATCCATAGATTACAATCCCGCCCCATACAAGACTTGTTAATACCTTGATTATTTACATAAATTCCAATGTAAACAAAATTATAACGGTCTTGTGTAAATACAAATTGTATAAAGCTAGGAAGAACATAATATTCTTAAAGACCCATTGTTTTACTTACAATGTTTGAGAAGAAATGAGCATTGTAAAACTCACAATGTCTAGAGTTAAAATGAGACCATTGTGAATCACAATGTCTGAGGTTTTAATGGCAGCCATTGGGCAACTCACAATGTCTTAAGAAATGCTCTGGTATTTATAGTAAATACTCTTTATAATAAACGTGCGATATAGCACAAAAGGTGTAAGCATTTATATTACATATATGTATGTCACGTAGCACTCTAATTGTCAGCACGTAATGTATGCACTTAAGCATGTAGCTGTGTATGCACTTTGAAAAATGTTTGATGTGTGCAAATGTTTGTGAAAACGGTTATGAGTCTAGAGTAAAATATGCACCCTAGTCTCTAGAACCAGTGCTCTGATTCCAATCTGTAACACCCAAATTTATCAAGCAGCGGAATACATTGGGGTGCTACTTCACTAATCACAGCGCTAGCTTACAAGAAACGACCTCTTAATGTGTCGTTTGTAAAACAATCTCGTTTATTTCTGAAATCAAAATAATAGTTGTACCATATTGCATCACAATGAAAAGCTGAAAGCGACACAACGAGTTTTGATCATTTGTAGAAATCCAATTATGAAAATCTTGTCAATTTAGACTCTCAATTGCACTCAAGATAATTCAAGCATCTAATTTACCTGAGAAAAAATGCCTTTAAAATGTCAACATATAAGTTGGTGAGTTCTGGTAGTTTAGATATGATAATAATCCAATTGTTTTCCAAAGTATATATGACCATTTAATTCCTTAAATGTCCTATCAAAATTTATGTATATTTTAAATTAACAGTTGCACAACATGAAGGACCATTTAAATTCTATATAGTCGCCAAAACGTATAACATGTGACCACAAGATTTTTTCCCGTGATAAAGTAAACCGCAAATAATCACATAATACATATAAACTTCCAGGTGATGAAACAACAAATGCAAACATCACGAACCCCTGATTAGTTTCCTAAGTCTATTGAACTGAAGTCGACAATCTTTCTTACAATAATATATATTGACATGTTTGCCCGATTCGATGTATACCCGAAACATTCCCCAAATTCGACATGCTATAACGTTCGTTCCCGGTAATAGCTAATCACCCGAAACGGGGAGGGTCGTTTTCCCCAATTAGATCTATTATATACATTCGCGCTCACATTAATGTATTATCAAACTAAATCTATGAATTGCTTGTTTTGATATGGGCTCAACTTGGGTTGTCGCTACTTAGGCAACACGTAATCATCTATATATTTGATCCACTTGTGTCATATTTAAAACATTGCATCGGTTTCACCCCAAGAATATATAAAAACATTTATCCAAAACGAGTAAAAGTAAGGCTATGAAAACTCTTAATATCTTTAAAAATGGACCACATTGTTATACAGTTAAATCATTAGTAAAGGAGTTTTATAGACAAGCATGTATTCCCCCCTCGCAGGTTTATAAACATCAAAAGATTGAAAAGTGAGGATATAAATCACATTGATGATGAAGAACGATTGGCAGATAGGCATCTAACATGCACAACATTAACGGAAGGCGAAGCTGCTCGATCAAGTATTTGCGACTAATCTTAACGGCTAAGTCCCACTAGCCTAGGATAATGTATATGGGTTTCCCGATGAATGGTTACATCAACGCGTCACGTTGATAAATGAAATTTATATTTAAAGTTTTAATAGTTTGGTGTTCGTTAATATATATAATTTGAAAAGTAACACTAACGTGTGTATTATATTCTTTATATATTACATATAATAAATAAACTCTTATATAATCGTACCGTGAGTTATATAACAAATAAAAACAATCCGTAGTTTATGAATAAATATATAATTTTTTGCAGTATTATATAATAAATGAGGAATAATTAACTTCAATTCATTAGTTTGACATCAATTTATTAATAAGATGACTAAGTATAAAGGTTGACACATGTCTTAACGTTATGAATTAATCAAACCACGTTTGTAATAGTTTATAACAATTATAAAATATAAATTAATATTTTATTAATCATGTTTTGTTTCATCGACGGGTCGTGTCTAATAGTCTTCATTGTAAAAATATAGTTTTCGTCGTGTCAGGGTTATGGATGTATATATCTTTAATATATATCTTAGTCTATTTTCCCCGTGTTTCCACAAAATAATAGAAGTTTTGGTAAAACATTACTAATATAGAAATTTATATATAAATTTCGCCATGACATTTCCGTTTATATATCGTTCCCCACTTTTATCAAAATTCAATGTTTTCCACTTTAATCAAATCGTGTTGCAATATACGCTCGTTATTAATATTTATAATTAGACAAATTTTTAAATAGCACATTTATTTAACCAATTTAAACCACCACTAGATCCGGTTATATAATTAAATATTAAAATATATTTATGAGTCCATTTTTGTAAACCAAACTCACCCTATGTTGGTTCGCTAAACCAAACGCGCCTATTTTTGCTAAACCAACCAAACGGATCCCCTTTTGTTGTCTTCTCTAAACTCAAACGCACCCTATGGCTGTTTTAACAGCCAAACACACCCTAATTTATTTCTATATCAACCCAAACACCCCTTACCCTGTTTCTACAAAACCAAACGCACCCCGTGCGGTGGCTGCTCCAACCAAACGCCCCCTTGTGCGGTGACAGCCCCAACCAACGCACCCCTTGGCGGCTGCCACCCAACCAAACAACACCCCTAGCTGCTGACCCGGGAACCACAACCAACAACACACCCTTTTCGGGTGGCTGTCCCGCCACACGCACCCTTATGGTGCCACCCCCATGGCTGTCCAACAGCCAAAAGCACCCTCGTCGGGCGGCTGCCACCCAAAACAAACGCACCCTTGCGGCGAACAACTAAACCAACCGCACCCCCTTTCGTGAATAACAAAACCAAACGAACACCCCTTGGTGGTGTTTCGGTTAAACCACAACACGAGCACCCCTTGGTGGTGGTGGTTCATTACCACAGAAACAAAACCACCCTTGGTGGGTGGTGGCTGTCACCGAGACAAACACCCTTTCCCAGTGCAAAACCCACATGCACCCTTTTGTTGTTGTTTATTTGCCAAAACAGCCACCACCATCGTGGTGGTTTTCACCACCGAAACAAACACGCCCCATCGTGCGGCTCGAAGCCAAACCCACTGCATCTTGAGGTGGTCTGGTGGTGGCGGCATGTGAGGTTGTGGTGGCGAGCTGAATGATGATGATGATAAATAATGTGGCTGCTGCGGTGGGTGGTGTGAGCGCGTGGTGGATGAAGATCGGGTAGTTCCGTAATATGAGAAACACATTATGATTCGGCCGGAAAACCCGCCGGAACACTTTTCCGGCGGGCAACCTGGTGGCCGACGGCGGCTGGGTGGTTTTTCCAGTTGCCAAAAAATAACGTGGGGAGGGAGAGAGAGACAATGAGTGTGTGTGTGTATTGTTAGAGATGGAAATGACTAAAAATTTATAACTTTTATTTATATATAAAAATTATAAAATGAAATGGCAAATTCATAATAGATAAGGGTTCATTTTGTAAGTTCTTAACATAGTTTTGATAACTATCGGTTCGGGACTCGTTTGAACTAGTTAACGGTCGATTCAATTTACGAAACTCGCGCCATTGTTTTCCAAATCATTTTTCCAATAAAAATGAGTATTTACACGACTGATTTTTGTAAACGTTTTAAATAAATTTTATAAAACGTTTATTATTTATTTTGTATATTTCCGATAAACTTTGTCCGTAAATGGTCTTTTACTCGTATATCTGCGTCTTCAACAAACGTTACTGAATAAAATGTTAAATAATTTATCAAATATTTTTATTTAATAAAACGTGATAATTAAATGTAATTTAATTATTTTTGTGTTTCTAAAATCTTGCGAGGGCATTTCAGTCACCTTCTGACTGTTTTCGGGTCTCGGTCAAAACTAAAAAGTTGTCAGGAATGTCGTTTTACATCAAATTGCTTTAGAGTCCGAATAATGAAAACGTGATTTATTGGTTTGTTTTTAATAAATCAACTATGAATTAATATATATATCCTTTTTCGTTTTCGAATCAAATAAGTTAAAAAATTTAACTTTGTACTCGAGGTGTGTAATAATAAATATGATTTATTATTGAAATATGTTCTAAAAATTTTACCAGTTACGCGGTAGTCGTTTTATGTGACAATAAAAGACCAAAAGTCAAAAAGTCAAGTCAAACCCTAAAAGTCAAAGGGTAAAATCGTCATTCAAATTTTCGAAAATTCTCGGATGTTACAACGTAACCTGGGGGTAATATGTCAAGTCTTAGTGTGGAAGTGCTTATGTTTTTCAAAACATTATAAAGTTTAACATACAACATACATTGATTTTATTAATTTATGTGAAATATTATATCACTGTTCGGCTATCATAATTCAAAGTCCAGTAGAAACGTTTGAGGAGCTAGGCTACTTTAAATCGAAAATCCAGCAAACTCCCGTCAAAACATATACCCAAATGAAAACCTCTCACATTAAATTCCCTAGTAACCGGTAGATAGCGAAAGTTTGTTGCAAGATTTTAATTTTCTTCAAAAGCTATTTGATATAAGTTACGTTAAATATATAACGTAATTGTTTTATAATGCGTCGATCGATGATTAATAATGATAAATGTGTCGGCTTCTAATAAAATCAAGTCTTATAATATTAATATATTTTTATAACTAATATAAAAATATTTCATTTTATACCTTTAAGAATGCAAAAATAGGTAATATATACCCTTAGTTTATAAACTTTTACAAGTTTAGTCCTTTATATAATAAGTATATATATATTATTAGCCCCTATAGTTATAAATTTCAAAAAGTTACAATATATACCCCTATCCATGAAAACATTTGCAAATTAAGTCCAAAATTTATAATTTTGATATTTTTAAAATCCAAAAGAGTTTTGCATGTCATGACTTATTAGAATAAGCTAAAATAAGATGTTTTAACATAACAAAAGTTTAGAAAAATGATTCGTTAGCTAGAAAATCAAAACAGGTCGTTTTTAGGGTTTTAACCAAAAACGCATGGGTTTGAGGATTCAAGGTTTTAACAAGGGTTCGTATAAGATCTTAGGAGTCTTATGAACATTCTAAAATAGATTATGAGCTTATTGAACAAGATTATAAGCATACTTGAGCTAAAATGGGTCGAAAAAGGGTTTTTGGGTTCGTATGCCTAGATATGGATTCAAGACCTTCCTTCTCTTGATTCTTGGCTTCTATTATGATCTTAGGGACCTTCTACTTTTTCTTTGGCTTGGCTAGAACTTGTTTTGAACTTAGATTTAAGGTGGAAAAGAGTTGTAAGGATGAAATGAAACTGTGTGTGTGTGTGTGTTCAGCTTATATAGGGCTTAAATGACTTAGGGGCCAAGTTTTCTTGGAGTAGGCACCAAGATTACTTGGTGTGGTGGCCAAGGGCTGCTATGGTGACTAATAGAAAGCTAGGGTGAGGTGTAGGGAAGTGGTGATGGTTTGAAAATCAAAGATGGTGACAAGTAGCTTACTTAGTATGCAACTTGTAGTAGTAGCTTACAAGGAGGTGATGCAGGTGCTTGTAAGGTGCTAGAGTGATGGTGATGTGGTGGAGAGGTCATGGTGATGAAGGTGGTGGTGAGTCATGGAGGTGCTTGAGGTGTTTATTTAGTTTATACATGACTGTTTTTGGACAGCCAACATCAGTCCCGTTAATTTGGTTGCCATTTATAAACCGTAATTATGATCAACCTTTAACCAATGATCATGGTTAGATATTTGAGTCCTCTATAACTTTAGTTTTACATATTCATGGGTTACTATACAAAAATCTAGAGATAACAGCCATTTACTACGGGTGTGAAGAATTTGCGCACCTTTGGCATTTCGGCTATAACTAATTCATCCGACGTCGAATCGGGGTGATTCAATCGGCAAAATGATCACAAGGCATAGGGCTACAACCTAGTGTCTTTACTTAATACCCAGAACCTACTGATTTTGCTCAGATCTTATGTTTTATTAACTGATCAGATTCTAAAAACTATGAACTAGTTTAAGGTGTAATGGGTTTGCTATGGCTTTATGATTTTGGTTTAGGGTTAGATGAATTAAGGTTTTAGGATTAGGATTTATCATAATTTAGGGATTAGTTTTAGGGTTTAGGAGTTCTACATTGGGTGTTTGTACCTTGTGTTAAAGTGGTGGTAAGATATAAACATGATTTAAGAGGTAAAATGACATAGTTTGTATTTCATGCACAATTGACTTGTACATTAAGCTTTAGAAGGTTGTACTAGGGTTTAGGAGGGAAAATATATTCAAAAGTTTGGCATTGTGACTTGTACACATGCTTCGAACATTTGTACACTTGTTTTGACACGTAATTAGGGTTTTTGGAATAAACGTTAAACGTATAATGCTTGTTTTGGAATAATGTTGTAAATGGTTTGTTAAATGGATAACATACATGGTAAAAATGATATTTAAACATATACTTGACATATTAGGATGTTTACATGATATAAACATACATATAGATGGCATTGGTAGAGGTTGCGTGAGCTCGTTTACTTTAGTTATGTAAACTACGTTACATAATGGAATAAAGCGGAAAATTTCCCTGTAAAAATGTAGTATATATAGATGTTACATTGCATCTAATTTAATAGATGGATAATTACATTGATGAAAATTTTGGGTTGTTATATCTTGACTAGTAGGTGAATCTAGATAATTCAACGAATAATGTTCTGATTCCATTAGATAGTTAGACAAGTGGACTACTAGAGTATCAATTGCCATTAAGCAGTAAGTGGGTAAAGTCTCTATGGGCTAGGGTTTAACAAGATCACCATTGCTTTAATCCCTAAGATAGATTATAATTAGCAAATAAGGATGCTTTATGCGGATGTTTTAATTGTGACAGAATTAATGTGTCTAGGTCTTAGGATGAAAGTCCCGCCTAAGTTCTTCGAATGATATGCCTCTTCGATGATAAGTAATCATTACACTAATAAACAAACCAATACTTCTATTTGGATTAATGTATGGCTAATCCAGTTTTCATTCATAAGGCTGAACGCTCTTTATCTTCTGTTAATTTTCTTGCGTGGGGTTAAAGTGTCTTGAATTGATTGTAGTCACCAACCAAACCCGTGCCAGTCTCTCAGGCTGAAAACCCCTTTTACCTGTTAGAATTAAGATTAGAACTAACATAGGATTAACATAGGTTTGACTTAGATTAGATTAACTTAGATTAGATAACCAAGATATAAATAAATTGAGAGATTTAACCTCGCTTCAAGTGTTTGACACCCTACTTACCACGAATCTACCACCGATCGGGTACACTGCCTATTAAAGTATTGTTTTTGGTTAATTCGGCAAAATATAAATTTAAAACTTGAATCATAAAAATATACATCGTACAACGACACATCAAGTTTTTGGCGCCACTGCCGGGGAGTGAAAATTAATCTTGATTTTTATTTTATATTTTGGTTTTTAACATTAGATCTAACCCTTAGGAGTAGTGTTAATTGGATTAGTGTATATTCTTGTATATTCTGTATATTTTGTATATTTGTTAGTTTAATTGTTTGCTTGTATATTTATGTGTTTAAATTAATTGTTTTCCTAATACATTATTCTAGTCGATAACTCGATACGGCGTATCCACTTCCATTAGATACGGCGTATCCAACTTTCTTTCCAATACAACGTATTCATTCAATCGATTAATACGGCGTATTCACTTCTATTGAATACGGCGTATCGATCATTTGGAACAGAATTAGATTCTTAGTGTTTCATATTTGATTTCCGTGCTAAAAGTTTTTCTATCTTTCTTTAGAGTAAATCCTGCTGATATTTTTACCCTTGTTACAGGAAGTACTTATCAAAGCTAGTAGACTGGAGAAGATACCATAAGAAGTCATGGCAGAACTAATTTCAAAGGAATACATAGTGAATGCTCAAAATGAATCAAATCTTTCTATCACCTGTAACGATATAAACATGGAACTCAACAATGAATTTTTGGTGGAATTACAAAAGAGTGCATACCACGGATGGATTGACAAAGACGTAGTGAACCATATCGCTAAGGTGCTTGAAATGGTTGACTTAATCTACGTTCCTGGTGTGGATTCCCACCAACTACGAATGAAAGTCTTTCCTCTCTCACTAGCTGATGATGCACGACAATGGTGGATAAATAAGGGGGAAAGAAAAATTACAGATTGGGAAGAATTTGTTGAGAAATTTTTCTGTAAATTTTATCGCGAATCATACGATGGAGAACAAGAAATGTTGGACGAAGGAGATAACTAGGGGATAGATCCACTTGAATTCATATCGCGAGTAAATTCATCATTTGATAAACATATGAAAATAGATGGAAGAACTAAAAAAGTATTGTTCCATGCTTGGATGAATGGGAGTTGGAATAAGAGATGAATGGATGATAGCATCTTGAGTAATAACAATATTACTACTGTGGATATCGTTTAAAGCTCACTAGAATTATAATAACAAAGATATAAATTTGCACAGCAGATATAAATAAAGAACAATGTTATTTTCAAGGTTTTACATTACATACAAGCCCCAATTCTATGTGATCAATATAGAACGGTTACCTAACTGTAACAGGATCAAAGAAACATTGATCTTGAGGCTAAACCACATACTCTAGACGTATACATCTTTACTTGTGCACACATAAACTATGTCTATGGATCTCTTTATATAAAGAGTCCATAAGACTTACAAAGGAAATCTAATTGTATTAGGAAATGAAATATTTCCTAATATTTGATCTTTATCTTTTAAGAAGATCTTTTAGAATCCTCCATCTTTTGTAAAATTCTATATTGTCGACTTTGATCCTTTTGTTTCATTCTTTATCCTTTTGAGCAAGTTCTTTTGTACCATCAAATCAATAATTCCCAACAACTACTGACTCGTTCTTCAAACCTTATCTGATAATACGTGGAAAGTGCGACATCGAAATGGAAGATGAACAAAGTCAAACGAAGCGTAAATATAGTAATACATCCATTGATGAGCAACCTAACAAAAGAATGTGTAAAGCAGAGAAGTTTGAAGCTATTCAGTACTCGCTTGGAACTAATGAAGAATATATTGCTATAAGAAGATGTGAATATGATATTTGGGAAAGAAACGAAGATTATATGTCTAAAATCTACCAAGATATTTTTCAGAAAAAGGACAACGGATGGAAGGTAACGCGAACCAAATAATGAAATGAAGGAGAAGCTAAAGAAAAGTCTAACTTAAAGACTTCGCTGTAAACAAAAGTGCTTCTTGGGAGACAACCTGGAATGTTATTTAATTTTATCGATTATGTCTTCCCAGACATCAATACGGCGTATCCGCTCCATACCATACGGCGTATTGATTGTCTGTACGTTATCAGTCTTTACTTTTTATGCACTTTAAAAACATTATTGTTAGTTCTGGCAATACGGCGTATTCATGCACATGATACGGCGTATTCACCAGTGACTCATAGTTAGTTTGTTTAGTTTAGTTTAAATTAACCGTAGGTACCAAGATAGGAATGCACATGTTTTTCCTATATTTTACATAGGACCTTGAAAGCAAAGAAATATCAACAAATATTGGTGGAGAATTAACAAATCTGGAGATCTTGAAGTGTTGGAGTCTTGAAACTTCAAGGCGGCTGTTCAACACGAATTCTTGCTCAATAAACTCAAAATGGAGAATCTACCGAGCAACTATCAGGGAAGTTTCTCATTCTAATTCTTTTTAAATTCCCGTATTTAATGTTTTATCTATACAATAAGGACGTTGTATAATTCAAGTGGGGGGATAAAATTAGAATGATACTTGTCCTATTTCTCATACTAAAATGCTTAAATTTTGCTCAAATTTAATTTTGTTCAAGCATACTTTTGTGAAATTACTTGATACATAACCCGCACATAATAACCCTTGTTAGATATTATGAGGATCTAACCTATCCGTTTCCAAATGTTTACCCAAATTCCACAAAATATGAGTGTGCCGGTGATGTAGTAGACTTTAAAACTTGGTTTGGTATATCTATTCGAGACCACAATGATAAGTACTATGGATTTAGATGGAGTAACTTGTTTAAATTGGTAAATTTTAGGATTACACCAAAAATGCCTAAACATGTTGCTTATTAACTAACTACATTGGTTACCCCCGTATAAACCCGTTGTTTACTCTCACTTTAAGAGTAAGATACCCCTAGAACAACCCGTAGAGCCAATCTTTTAGGAACTACACCAACTATTTGTTTCGGTACACCTTTCCACCTTATCCTACCCTGTTAGATTAAGTTTATTTTACAGTTGCTAGTTGCTTAAAGTTTAACTTTTGTATTTTTCGAGTCTTGTGTCAAAATTTTCTATCTTTGCTATGGTTGGAAGAAATTTACACATCGCAAATGGGAATGTATATTATAATCAAAAATCATGTATTTTTACTACCATCACAATTAATGGTACGTCTGAAGAATGAAGGAATTATCGAAAGAATTATCCAAAATTATTATGATCATAAAGATGGTGAAATTACACCAAGTTTCGTAATATAGTGTTAGCAAAAAGAAAAAAATTGAAAAAATTAGAAAAATCGCAACAAAAAAAGAGAAGGAAAGTTTGAAGATAATCGTTTCGCAACTACCGAATGAATTACACGAAGGATCGATTATTCGTTGATACAAATCGACGATGTAGAGTATTGTATAAAGTGGAAGATATCGCTACTTGCCTTGTAAAGTATGGTATGTTTAGGAAGTTAACCGTTACAGGAACGCCAACATAGGTTGTTGTTTTTTATCTATGATAAAGATGTTGTAAATAGTTGTGTCTTTATAATGGTAACGGTCGAGAAAAAGTGTCTAGCAACTTGTATTTTAGACTTAATCTATTTGTTTCGTAATTTTTATTTAACAACAATTTAATTCCCTTTCCTAATCATTAACCATGGGTTTTACGCGAATGAGGATGTGATCAAGCGTGCATGTCTATTATGTCGTTACGGCCATGTATGCATGTCCCATCTGCCTTGTTGGTTTATTACTATTAGTGAAAGTTAGAAGATCAATACCCTATATTACTTTGCTATTCCTACTATTTAGCTTATTTGAGGTGGGAGTGAGCAGTCACATATGTCTATCCCATCATTACGGGTGTGTATGTGTGGTCTTTGTCGCCCTCCTGGAATATTGGTATCGATAAAGATTAGTTAGAGTAATCAACCCTAAGCCTTATCATACAAATCCATATTTACCTTTATAAAGTTGTTAATCCTTAGCTTTAGCGGTAGAGATGTGTATCCTTACCAAGCTTATGATAGAATACTTGTCACGACTGAGCAATTGACTGAATTAGTTACATGTTACCACATAGATTAGTTGAGTGATTTGAGTGTTTTCATCTTCCTATTTCGTGAGGTGTTTGGTTGTGTACTTGTAATAGATCAAATAAATGCTTTAACGGAAAATATCCTTAGGGATACATTTTTATAAACTTTTAAAGGCTACTTGAGGATAAGTAGGATTCAAGTGGAGGGATATTTGATGACATCAAATAACGTCTATTTTAACCCATTTTGTATAATTATTGCAAAGAATTGTTACTTAATCGTTTATATTTGAGAATTGTAGTAATTATGGAGTACTTGGTGAATATTAGCAAAAGGCGCGCATTCTGGAGCTTAAACGAAGATATTTTGAAGATTACTATTCTGACAACCAATACGCCGTATCCATCAAGGAAGATAAGGTGTATCCGTGCCTGCACTCACCAAAGACCACAAAGGAAACAAGTTCTATATGCCATATCCAGGAAAGGCAATACTTCGTATTCAAGCTATATGGGAATAAAATATTCTAGAAGATATCAAACGTGGTCCCTACTCCAAGAAACCCCAATACGTCGTATCCAATACCTTGGATACGCCGTATCGAACCGAATCCAGACGACTATAAATACAAAACTCAAAAACGAGTTTTAAGTGTGCTAAATCAAATTCTCGATACCTAAACCATAAAAGTTGATTTTTAGAGGAGAAAAAGAGCAGAAGAGGTCTTGCAATGCATTCCAATCCATAGGAGACAACGTGTAATTTCTTATACTTTTGTAATTATTCAATTTTTGGTATCATTCGTTAACTCGGTTAGTTTACCTTGGCTAAAACAATTACTCTTGTGTTAATTATGATGTTTAAAGGCTAATACCTTCAGGTATCAGCCATAATTATGAAGATTTGTATGTTTGGTTTTGTTTATATCTCAATTTCTTAATTTTTCGTTGTATGCTTGTTTATGTTTATCAATATACTTGTTTACGTGCTTTTGTATGTGACCTATCATTCAACTGGATCTAGTGATACAGATTAAGTAATCTAGATGTCGGGATAGCTCTTCATATAGTAATTTACACATCTAGAATCATAGGATCATAAATATTGTCCTTCTAAAATCGTGGTAAGGATACGCTTCTGGCTTAACTAGTTAACAGAAATTGCCTTTGGTTTATTGAACATTTTGACTAGTAGGTGAATCTAGATAATTCAACGAATAATGTTCTGATTCCATTGGATAGTTGGACAAGTGGACTACTAGAGTATAAATTGCCATTAAGCAGTAAGTGGGTAAAGTCTCTATGAGCTAGGGTTTAACAAGATCACCATTGCTTTAATCCCTAAGATAGATAATAATCAGAAAATAAGGATGCTTTATGCGGATACTTTAATTGTTACATAATTAATGTGTCTAGGTCTTAGGATGAAGTCCCGCCTAAGTCTAAGAATGATATGCCTCTTCGAGATAAGTAATCATTGCACTGAATAAACAAACCAACTTCTAATCAGATTAATGATGGCTGATACAGTTTTCTATCATAAGGCTCGACCGCTCTTTTATCTTCTGTTAATTTGCTTGCGTGGGTTAAAGTATCTTGAATTTATTATAGTCACCAACCAAACCCGTGCCAGTCTCTCAAGCTGAAACCCCCCTTTTACCTGTTAGAATTAGGATTAGAACTAACATAGGATTAGCATAGGTTTGACTTAGATTAGAATTAACTTAGATTAGATAACCAAAATATTAATAAATTGAGAGATTTAACCTCGCTTCAAGTGTTCGACACCCTACTTACCACGAATCTACCACCGACCGGGTACACTGCCCGTTAAAGTGTTGTTTTTGGTTAAGTCGGCAAAATATAAATTTAAAACTTGAATTATAAAATATACACCACACAACGACACATCAGATGTAATGTTTTTTCTATTATGTAATATTTTTTTATTATCATGTGATGTTTTTATTATAATGTAATGTTTTTTTTATTTAATGAAATTTATTTTTGTTGTTAAAAAATTTGAAAAATAAAAATAAATAAATAAAGGTCGCCTTATAGTGGTAAAAAGTCGTTTGTAGGTCGCCGGAGAGAGAAAGCTGATGTGGGAGGGAAAAATGTAGGTCGCTGGTAGTCACTATAGTGGGTAGCCTTAAAGGTAGTATCGATAGTTGATGCTAACTTCCGTTACACTATGCATGTACAAGATATGTTTGATAGCAAGCATTTAAAAGTGTTTTGAAGCAACTAGCAACTAGCGGTTATCGTTTTGCATAAAATGCTTGTTTGGAAACAAGCAGCTACCATTCCTACTGTTTTCTAAACTATATAAATCAAAGAGCAACTACCGTTTCCAACTTACGAATATGACTATACATATACATTATCAAATGCTTTACCAAAACAAACAACTACTACTTACTGCTACTATTTTTCGCTACTCCTTACTGGTCACTGCTTCTTACTACCGTTATTTTTGTCGAACATACCTACAATAACATCTAAGACTAGTTTTTATGGTCACCACCATCATCACGTTTACGCCAGCACCACATCATATTTAATACATTACCATAATCACCACATTTACATTTTATGGTAATCACTTTTAAAATACCTATTTTATACATACATACCTCACAAAATACCACACAGCCTTACAATTGATAATAAAAAATGATCCTTTACTTCCTTTTTTAATTGCTCACACGTAACAAAGGTTTTATGAGACATGGCCCGCGATTGTGTGTGTGTGGGGGGGGTGATGATGGTAATGGTTACCTCGCATAAAACCAGCCTAAGACTAAACATAGTAGAACCGAACCATTCAACCGATCTCCTCATTGAAGTTGCGTCTCCCTTCCCCCTGTGAATAACTCACCAAATGCGTCCCCCCCCCTTACTTTTTTTCAATATTTTGGTTTGTGAGTGGACTGAATAAATTAAGAGGGTTTGTGCATGTTTTTTTTTAATTTATTTTTGTGGGGTTATTTTTTGTTGTGAGTGAAGTCCCCTTACTATAAGCATTTTGTTTGTGTTTAGTCTAGAAAAGAAAAAACTGAGTTGATGCTAATGCGACGTGATTGATGTTGGGATTTAACAAACTAGTTAACCAATTTAACTACGAGTACGTAGCGGATAGATCTAGTTTTAGCATATAGATTAACACACAAATTAAACAAGTAATATACTAACCTTTTGTTTATTGAGTTAAATCAATAAACGAGAATAGATCTTGAAAACAGATTAGTGGTTAAATTTACCACCTCTACGGTTGCTCACACAAACACGTCAACCAAGTATGAGTTGATTGCTAGCCAACCTTCACGATCAAACAACACGTGTCAAATCAAACAAACCAAACACACCCTTTGTGTGCCCTTGAAGTCGAACTAAAGCAAACCCTAATTAGGGTTTATGACAAAACCCTAATTCTCAAAACCCTTTGAAGTGTATTCGTCAACCAAGGAAGAACCACCAAACAAATACCAAGTGTATCTTGAATCGTCTAGCAAGGAGATCAAGCAAAACCAAGAACCCTAAAGGTGATTTAGGGCTCGCGGTTTAGGGATAAAACTGAAAACCCTAATGAGTTAGGGTTTCGGCGATTTAGGCGAGAAAACCAAAAAACCCTAAAGGTTTAGGGATTCGGTGGATTGGGTTTTAGGGAGAAGGAGATAGAACAAAAAATTCTTTAGGTGATTTAGGGATTGAATGAATAAAGAATGAAGGATAGAGGGTGTGTTTATATAGGCACCCCAACACCCTAATTCTTGTAGGATAAGATTAGTATAAATTCTATAATTAAAACAAATCTTCTCCTTTTCCCTTTTCTCTCCCTATAGGCCGGCCAAACACCCTTTGTAGAACCTTCCAAGGAGTCGGCCAAACATGGGGCTCCTTGAGGTTCGGGTTTTGTACGGTTTAGTCCCTTGGTTCTATATTTAGAATGTCCATTAAATTAATTAAACCAGTAACTAATTTAACAACTATTTAAATATATTTCGTGAAGTAAAACATACTCTTCGTGTTTAACGTGTGTGCCCCTAATAGGCT
>BQNB010013773.1:0-11911 GCA_026074375.1 Tanacetum coccineum
TATAATTGTAAAACATTTATAAATATCTGAATAATGTAATTATAGTTATTCCTGGTAGTGTTGTAGTTCCTACTGGTAGTGTAGTAGTTCCTCCTGGTAGTGTAGTAGTTCCTACCGGTAGTGATAATTTATTTTCTAAGTCTGACCCGACTATAATGACCCACTAAATCACATTTTCATGACTCGGGTTCTAAAGAGAATTTATGCTAAACGATATTTTAAACAACTTTCCAGTTCTGTCCGAGACCCGTTATCTGATGCAGTGTATTAATTACCATAAAGCCAGATTTTGCCCCCGCCTTACGACCCGTTATCACTCGCTTTTAGACTTAAAAAACCTCGCGGGGAAGTAAAACATCATTCTAAGCAACTTTTGTGTTTCGCCGGAAGGCTGAAACGGACTCGAAAGTGCTCAAATCAAGCTTTTAAATTTCCTGACAGCAAGCGCCATGTATACAAGTGCTGAAATTAAATGTTTAAAATATATATCTCGTTTTCGCCGTAACTTTTTCGTTATTAAGAGTTAGAAGCTCTACCATATATCGAAACGATCGTCTCGGATAGCTCTATCATATTTCAAAGCCTGAATTTAGATTTTATGAAAACTCGATCCTCATTTGGCGTGCCAAACTTTCTGCTCATTTATATTGCTTTCAAAACACGCTCAAAACTCATTTTTACATGTTTAAAAATCCTAATGGTGATATTGCTAAATAGAACACATAAACACATAAAATGATAAAAGTAAGGACATAAAGGTTTATAGATAACCTTAATGAGATGTAGTGTGATGAACCAAAGTATCTAAACCCTTGTTTAGATATAAAACCAAAGCTTGCACTCTTGACACCCTATTTTCTAATGAAAACCCTAATCTTCCAATATCTTGCTAAACCTTGCTTAATCACCCAACCAAGCTTCCAAACCTTTTTGTATAACCTTAGATATGATGTAGTAATGCTTGTAAATGTTTGTAGAAAATTTTGTATGGATTGGGTATGGTCCTTGTGGTATGCCGTGAGCTAGAGAGGAGAGAAAAGAGATTGAGTTGGTTTCTTTGCTAAGTGTTATGTAGGAAAGAGTGAATGCTAGTAGTATATATAATAAGGGTGGTCAAAGAAAGACCAAGGACTTTCAAGGGGGGGGAAAGTTGGTCTTGGGAACAAGATGAGTAAAATGAGGAAAGTCTTGGTCAAATTCAATTAGTAGCTAATGTATGTACATGCCTTAACATTAATACTTATGTTTCTTTGTCACCAAATAGTTGAGATTATCTCATGAAAAAGAGGAGAAATGTTTACTAGGTATTTCACTTGCAATTTATCTTGTGTTAAAGAATGTAAAATGAAAGTATCACTTTTCTTTTGAAAGTTGTAAGTAAATGAAATATGTAATACTTGAGAATTTATAAACCTTGGCTTATTTCTTGTATATGGGCGTCCCATTTCATAAGTGTGGGTAATGTTTTATAAAACTTTAGTCATTGGAAATAAAAATGAATATTTGTTGAAGCGTAG
The DNA here is from genome assembly GCA_026074375.1 of Tanacetum coccineum. Classification (NCBI taxonomy): domain Eukaryota; kingdom Viridiplantae; phylum Streptophyta; class Magnoliopsida; order Asterales; family Asteraceae; genus Tanacetum; species Tanacetum coccineum. Next base: position 1,518 of record BQNB010013773.1, read on the forward strand.
ATTAATTATTATGGTTCCGGGTAGGCCTAAACGTAATTTATCGCGAAACGTAAACACTTTACGTAACCGATAAAATAAAACATAAGAAGTTAATTATTACTTTAGAAAAATAATATAATGCTTGCTTGATGAAAACTTTAACTTGTTTGGTGCCCGTTTACGTTGATTGTAGATTTTATTTTTTATTTTTTTTTAGCTTACGCGATTTAATGTAATGATTAAAATTAAAAGCAAACGCGAAGAAAAAATATATATATAGTGAATTTAATGACATCCTTCATTGATCAAAAATACAGATTGTTACACGCATCATACCCACTGCTGCTTCTAGGCAACTTTGTGACTAAGTCCATTGTTATCTTCTCCCATTTCCACTCAGGAATTTCTGGTTGCTGAAGTAATCCTGAGGGTTTCTGATGTTCGGCTTTAATCTTAGAGCACGTAAGACACCTGCTAACGTACTCAGCAATGTCTCTCTTCATACCAGGCCACCAATACAAGTCTCTCAGATCATAGTACATCTTATCCGCACCCGGATGTATTGAATATCTAGAAGTATGAGCTTCATCCATGATCAATTTCCTTACACCACCAACTGATGGAATCCAGATACGATCGAAGAAGTAAATTCCACCATCATATCGTCGTTCAAAGTGCGTTTCTAATCCTCTTAGCCATTCAGCTGGGGCTTTGAGATCCTTGGAAGCTTCGCCCTGTGCTTCCAAAATCTTAGTCTTAAGTCCAGAATGGATAGTAATACTCATAGCACGTACTCGCCTTGGCTTGAGCCTTTCTTTTCTACTCAAGGCATCTGCCACCACATTTGCCTTGCCCGGGTGGTATTTGATCTCACATTCATAGTCACTGAGCAGCTCGATCCACCACCTTTGGCGCATATTCAACTCTTTATGGTCAAAGATGTACTAGAGACTCTTGTGGTCAGTGTAGATAACACTTTTCGTCCCATAAAGATAATGTCTCCAGATTTTAAGGGCGAACACCACCTTTTTTTTCTCCCCCCCCTTTCCTTCCCCTCTCCCCCTTCTTTCCCCCTTTCTCTCTTTTTTTTTTTTCTTTAAAATCTCTCCCCCCCCTTTCTTCTTTTCCCCTCCCCCCCCCTTTTTTTCCTTCTTTTCCTTTTTTTGCCCCCCACCCCTTCTTCTTTTTTTTTTTCTTCCTTATTTTTTTTCCCTTTTTTTTTCCCCCCTCCCCTTTTTTTTTTCTTTCTTCCCCCCCCCCCTCCCCCCCTTTTTCAACCGCCTTTGGCGCATATTCAAATCTTTTTGGTCGAATACGTATTGGAGACTCTTGTGGTCAGTGTAGATAACACTTTTCGTCCCATAAAGATAATGTCTCCAGATTTTAAGGGCGAACACCACCGCACCCAATTCCAGGTCGTGGGTGGTATAATTTTTCTCATGCGTCTTCAATTGTCTTGACGCATACGCTATCACTTTGCCCCGTTGCATCAGCACGCACCCAAAACCTTATTTCGACGCATCACAAAAGACCACAAAGTCGTTTGGTCCATTGGGGAGTGTTAACACTGGAGCATTGCATAGCTTCTCTTTCAGAATGCGGAAAGCTTCATCTTGCTTATTGCCCCACACATATGTCTTATTCTTTTGGGCCAACAGGGTGAGAGGCTTGGCGATCTTGGAGAAATTCTTGATAAATCTTTGGTAGTAACCCGCCAATCCTAAAAATGAACGGATTTTAGTTGGCGATTCAAGGGTCTTCCGGTTCTTGACCGACTCAACCTTGCTAGGATCCACGTGGATACCATCACGGTTGACCACATGTCCTAGGAACTGGACTTCTTTCAACCAAAATTCGCACTTTGAAAATTTGGCGTATAACTTCTCCTTCTTGGGTAAGTCTAAAATCTTCTTCAGGTGGACTTCATGCTCTTCTTCTGACTTTGAGTAGATTAAGATGTCGTCAATGAACACAATTACGAACTTGTCCAAATACGGCTTGCAGACGCGGTTCATTAAGTCCATAAATATTGCTGGTGCGTTCGTCAGCCCAAATGGCATGACCGTGAACTCAAAGTGCCCATAACGTGTTCTGAACGCGGTCTTCGGTATATCTTCCTCTCAGACTCTTTACTGATGATATCCTGAACGAAGATCTATCTTGGAGAAACAACATGCACCTTGTAATTGGTCAAACAAGTCATCAATTATGGGGAGAGGGTATCGGTTCTTTATAGTCAACTTGTTTAGTTCCCTGTAGTCAATACACATTCTCATCAAACCGTCCTTCTTCTTGACAAAGAGTACAGGTGCTCCCCATGGTGAGTGACTTGGTCGAATAAAAACCTTCTCTTGAAGTTCTTTGAGCTGGTTCGACAATTCTAACATTTCTGAAGGGGCTAACCGGTATGGAGATCTAACAACTGGTGATGCGCCTGGGATCAGATCGATGCGAAATTCTACCTCTCGCACATGAGGTAAACCCAACAGATCATCTGGAAATACTTTGGGGAAATCTCGGACAATGCGGATGTCATCAAGCTTTTTCTCATCAGCCTTGATACATGCAAGTGATCCAAGATCCTTTTCCGGCCTCTCGCCTTGAACTTCAAGAATCTCGCCATTCGGAAGAGGAATACGGACAATCTTCTCATAACAATCGATGAGAGCTCGGTAGTATGTGATATTTGCTTAATTGTACACTAAATTACCCGGGATTTTGCCTAATAAAAGCCAAATGAATGCCAAAAGAATAGAAAATGTGTGCTTTTGTGTCTAATTGTGCAGGAAAGGATTACAAAGACAAAAAGAAGCAAAAACGATCAAAAACAGACAAGAAACGACAAAGAACGAAAGAGACAAGAACAAGAGTGAAGAATCAGCCAAGGATCAAAGCCGGATCAAGCCGACACAGCAATAAAGAATGTAAGTTGCACCGATTGCATTTTGGTAAATTTCCAGCATAAATCTTTCCTCCAGCTGGGGCTGCAGCATATGCCCTGACATTTTCCTGTCTCCTATTTTGTTGCTGGTGATGATTGTTGTTTCGGTTGCGGTTATTGTTATTGTTGTGGTTATTGTTGTTGTTGTTTCTTTGGTTGTCTTCCCATTTCCTTTTATTGCTTTCCCCGATTCTTGAGCCTACCCTGATAATGCTTGATCCGACTCAGTTCACGGGCCATGTTGATTGCCTCATGCAAGGTCGCAGGCTTTGAAGAAGTGATGTTTCCTTTGATTCTTTTAGGAAACCCACGAATATACCTTTCAATCTTCTTCTTTTCAGTAGGCACATCAAGGCTAGTTCGTGGAAACGATTGTTGTAAGCTTCAATATCATCTCCTTTCAGAGTCAGAGTCCAAAGCTCTTGTTCCATCCTTTGGATTTCAGTTGCTGGGCAGTATTCAGTGGTCATCATAGCTTTCACGTTGCTCCAGATAAAATTAAAAGTAAACACGTACGAGAAAGAAAAATAATAATTAGTGAAATATATGACGTCGTAAATGACCTGAAAATACGAAATGTTACAAATTTCAAACTTTACTTTGTCATCTTCAGCACATTTGCAAATTTCAAACACTTGCTCCATCTTTTCGAACCAACATTTCAGTCAAACTATACCTTCAGTCCCCTTGAAAGAGTGAGGCTTGCCATTCATAAATGTATTATACGAACATCCATGCATCTCTGGTACAACAGTTCCTCCAGTATTTGTTGATCCGGATCCACCAGTATTGTTTGAGTCAGCTCTAGTCTTTTCATATTTTTCAATGGCTTTGGCCACACGCCTTTCCACTATCTTCCTAACAGATTTCTTCTTAAATCTCCTGGGCGGCATGATTCTGGCAACATACGTACACAATTCGTTAAGAATTTGTAATGGTATGCAGAGTCATGGCACATGGTAATAATGGAGAAAAGGAATAGAAGGATGATGTAAATAATCATGAATTAATCGGGGTATATAATTGATCGATAAAAATAGGATGAAAAAAAAAGTGAGGCTTTCCATTCATAAATGTCTTTTACGAACATCCTTGCATCTCTGTAAACAGTTCCTCACTGATTTGTTGGTCCGGATCCACAGCATTGTTTGAGTCAGCTTCTAGTCTTTTCTTATTTTTCAATAGCTTTTGGGCCCACACGATTTTCCACTTTATTCTAACAATTTCTTCTTAAAATCTCCTGGGGCGGCAAGGATTCTGGCAACACAAGTAACAATTCGTTAGAATTTATAATGGTATTGCAGAGTATGACACATGGTAAATAACGGAGAAAGGATATAAATAATCATAAATTAATCAGGGATAGTCGACTATTTTTATATACTGATCCGTTTTAGAAATAGATATTGATATGTCAAAAGATAGACGTAAGAGATCGAATTTAAACCAAGTATTATATATCTAAAGGATTTATATAATGCAATAAGATAATCGAAAAGTAAAGTAAGGATCCAGGAATACGGCCAGCTGGTGATATCGCGATAGCGATGAAGGATTTCTGTAATGTAAAGTGTTGGTCATTTTGTTCGTGAAAAGGTGTCCACAAAACGAGTTATCGTTTGAGCACCTTCCTAAGCAATTGGCTGGTCTAATTCGAATCTCCATCCAACTCGAGTTGGATAGTTACTCTGTTAAAAATCTATGAGACTTAACATGAACTTTAAAAACTGTTATATAGTAAGTTAGCACGTACACATGTCGTGGATGCTTTTCTAGTGATAACATAAAAATGATGAAGTTTTATACTATAATGGGCTATAAAATAATAAGATGGTTGTGAAGTGGGGTACATTTTTGTCTAATATTAGGGGTGTCACCGTGTCATAGTGAGAGTTAATAATCTGACAGGTTGGCCACCTAAAGATTTGGTTTTCCACTCGTACATATGTTTTTTAGACCGGTTTATATTCACGTTCCGAACATGCCTTGCTCTCTTGCTTCTTTTTTTTTTTTTTATAGAAAGGCAATATTTATAAACAACTAAAGAGAAAAAAGACAATAACAATTCACTATAATAATAACAATTCACATGCTTACAATTGTGCCAAATTTATTACGTCGGACAAAATAACACACGCTTTAAGTGAATTGCGATCATTACATTTTGTCACCAATACGAACTAGCTAGTTTTTAAGTTTAGATCTTAGGCTGAGCGCTGTGGGAGGTCGATCGACTCACGACCGGGTCGCCTCTACTGCAACCCAAAGGTCTATGTTGGTCGCGAAGCAAATTTTGGGAGACGAGGGTCGGAAAACCGATCGAGGTCGTGTGCTTTGTTTGTGTGTGTTAATTAATTAAAATGTATTTTTATTTTATGGGGTATATTTTTTGTAGTGTAGGTCGTCTTATTGTGCCTAAAAGGTCGCATGTAGGTCGCACGAGAGAAAAACTGATGTGACAAAAAAAACGTAAATCTTTGTAGGTCACTACTGGGGCTAGCCTTACTCCTTAAAGAAAGGTTCAAATTTGACCGATTGCCACTGAGTACATCCAAATTCTTTGCCCTGGTTGTAAGGTTGTCACGGGAGTATCAAAAATGAACCCTCCTAGATGATAATTATTTTATTGTATATTTCAAAGCTGGATTTACACATTATGAAACATATCAACGTTTTTATAAAGAAAAATTGCTACTACTACACTTTGCTTACAACTACTGCTCCCTCACAGTTTTTGCTTACAATTAACTGCCACAACTAATTCTATATTTTGCAAAACGCACTCTTAACTCTAAATGATTAGTGGTGGAGAACTACTTGAGACAGTAGGATCAAATATTCAGTATTTTGCCGATTCTAAAAAAAAAATATGGCCGGATGGACCATTTTTTTTTATGGAAAACTAACTAAATAATACTAAAAACACATTTTTGAATAAACCGTGGTGCATTTAAGATGCATTTTGAAAAAACCGATGTTTTTATCAAAAATTAACACTATATCGAAAAAATCAATGGGGTTCTCGAAAACCCGCGGTAACCCCCTGTTCCGTCCCTGATGTAAGTAGTAGTCCCACACCAACAAAAATCGTAGTATTAGTTTTCTGAAATGACGTTTTATAATATACCCCCTTAATGATAAAAATTACTCCCTAATTTATATCTTATAAAACATTAAAGTTTACCTTCTGCTCCGTTAATTCTAGTGATGTCCATCTTTGTGCTTTAAGCAGCAAATTTGTTGAGCAGCCAACCCCCACCCCCTAACAAATCACAAGATTATTATCGTCATTAAACATACATATATTATAATCTTTATTTTATTTGTGTATTAGGTATTGATGAATACTACACTTTTTTCTCGAAAACAAAACCTTGATGGATGATAGGATACGTTGATTGAGTTCATAGGACATCAATGACCTTAATAATCTCATTGGTCACTTTTTCATAAGGCTGTTATAGTTTTAAACATGTATCACGTAACTAACGAAACGAGTAACGGTAACACGGAAAATTACGAAATTTTAAATATTGTCTTCAAACATAAAAATGTGGCTATTGTCAAAATACTACAACGTTTGGTGTCCCGGTTCGCTCCTGGCGACGATTCTCAGATAATAACGAAATAACTTCCCGGTTAAACGGTAAAGCTAAACGAAACATTTAAAAATTCAAATTTCTACACGGAAACGACTAATTTACTAAACGGAAATTTTCGGGTTGTCACATCAGGTACAATACCTGGAACAATACATCGCAAAGTCATTGGTGATGGTGGTTATAAAAAGGATATTACTGTAGGCGATGCTATGATACTAGCTAATGTCTCTGTTTTTACTCCTAAACCATCACAACATTACCTTAACATAACAATGTGAAATGTGGTTGAGGTTTTCCGTAAAGATACTGTTCCTGGAAGTGGCAGTGGTTAACCTTAACATTTATGTAATGTTTTTTTTTATTATAACGTAATGTTTTTTTATTATTTATGTAATGTTTTTATTATTAATGAAATTTAAATTTGAAGTTAAAAAAAATGAGGGTCGCCACATAGTGGCAAAAGTTCGCCTATAGGTCGTCAGAGAGAGAAATCTGATGTGGCGCCGAAAAATATAGGTCGCGACCACTATCGATAGTGGGCAGCCTAATATAATACAATGATATATATATTCTTTGAAAAATGTTACAATAATGTAGTTGATAAAATGAATCAACATAATTTAGTGATCAACCAAGAATCAGTAAACACCATGTTAAAAATAAAATAAAATTGTATTTAAGTGTTCCTGCCTTCCTGACATATGTGACATTCATCTTATCGTCGTCCTCAAGGCATGAAGGCCGCATTTGTGTAACTTGAACATCCTGAACAATGTATTAGAGGATAAATAAGCCCAAGCCCGGTTTGTGGGCTTAGGGCATTAGGGTTTGCACTATTATAAATAGTGATCAATAATAAATTATAACATACGGGGTTTTCATTGTCTAACATGGTATCAAAGGCCATACCCTAAAATTCTCCTAAATCTATACCGATCCTTAAAGAAAACCCCAAAAATTCCTCTTCTAAAAAATCCATCCAAAGAAATCCTGTGAATTTGGACATAAGTTCTCCATTCACTTGATAAAAATGTATCATAGATTTGGGTTATCTTTGGTATTCAAAAGCATTTTGCATGCTCAGTATATCTTCTAAATGATCATCCCGTATATATTATTCCACATTATGAGTTTCCTAAGGTTAAGTTTTAAATACATGTGGTAATCAATTGAAATAATTAGCAAATTGTAAACCAATCCCTAGGAGATTGAAAAAAGATTGTGAAATTGTTAGAAAATAATCCTAACTATTAATAGTACCTTTAAATAAAATTATCCTATGTTTTTGTTGGATAAAAAATGTAAAAGATAGATAATGATAACCATATGACAATTTGTATTTTGTTTAAACTGAAATACTTTAGCGAACTCATATATCATAACTTTAATCCGACTCATTCGGTTAATTGTTTACAAAATAAAATATAAACTTTTTTTTGAACGGCAAAACTTTTATTAGAAAACTAGCAAGAGGCTAGAATGATTACATACTAATACACATGGGGCTTTTAAGCCAAGAAATCCAGTTTAACCGAGACTTAGACCTGCTATTCATCTATAACAAAGACATTTGGACCACATCATCAAATAAGGAATCCGGTTTAGAAGTGGGATCGCTGAAAAGAAGGCGTTTCTGCACCTACCAAACCAGCCACCACATCACGTAACAAATCGCTTCAATAAAAACCTTCAAGAGTTTAGGAAGGCGAATTACTAGACACCAAAAATCCACTCGTTATAAAAGAAAGCTCGAAACGACTAGTCTTCCCACCAAATCAGAAAGACGGCGCCACACATTATCGAACCATCGAGCAGAGAAAAGAAAATATGACGGAGATATTCTACAGCTCGGTTGCATAGAGACCTAGAATATCGGAATGTCAATATCCACTTAGAGACACGTTACAATCATGTAAGCAAATAGCATCCAAACAAACCTTCCAGGCGAACGCATTTATTTTTTAGGAAGAATCCTTTATCCAACGAGTCACAGCATCTCTTTAGGGAAAGAAGACAAGCAGTATAGCGGCCGAAGATTTGACCGAAAACAAACCGAGCCTACTAAGACTCAAACACCCACGATCCTCAAAGTTATGTGGACGACAAGACCACAACTGATTGGCAAAGCAAATTAAAGGATTCTGTTCAATTCCCCCTACTTGGAGGACAGGCGAGCAAGAGAGAAAAAAAGAGAAGAGAGCCCCAGTTTAAACATCCACACTAATGATTTTGCTCTCTCAAGAGCATACAGCCTCGAATGTTCTTTAAAAGGAATACTACCAATCAAGAATCAGCCCAAAAAAAAGTGTTAACCCCATTACCAATTTTTTTTCGAATAAATTGGAGAAAATCAATACCTTTATCTTTGAGCGAATTGGCAGCTTCAAGGATATCAGACCAGATGGATCGCCTATTCGGCTTAACTGTGAGCCTAATAGCTCCATGAAAACCAAACAAAGCTTTGATGAAGGTAGACCACAACGACGAGCCATCTGAAAAAAAGCGCCAAACCCATTTGAATAAAAGAGCACGGTTGATTGCAAAAAAACTAGAAACACCAATACCCCCGTTCTTTTTAAAAGCAAGAGCTTTATTCCAATTAAACCAAAAGGACTTTCTAGCGAAGCCGTCATGACCATTGAAAAAATTCCTTCTAGTTTCTTTAGGACTCCCATGGGAACCTTGATTTCTTTTACCAACCTTGTTTACATAAAAACCAGAGACTGCTGTAAATCGTACCTTGTGGTTTCTACTGGCTGCTGGTACTTGGTAGTATGGTAGGTAGAAATCTGTGTTTCACTGTTTGTTTGTTGTTCATTGACCCATTTGTAGGTAAGATAGGCTGTTTTTTTTTTTCCTTAGACAAAGAGGTTTGAATGTAGTCGTTCACCTAAGCGGATTTGGGTTAGCGGATATGGGTTTTGTAACCGATTATGTGATAACGTGGGGCTATTTGAATGTGCATATCGAAAATGATAATTTGATTGTCGATCAAAATGATATATATGAAACAGGGTGTTACAGATAAACAAACAAAAGCATAGAACAGATAAAAACACAAACATAAAAGCATGCGCGTATAAGAATACTTGGGCCTATGAGTACATACAATGTCATACATGTTTACTTACCAAGGAATGTGTAAATTTTTTGTAATTGTAGAGCTACGAGTCTCTGTACCTTAAAACATAGTCAAATATGTTGATGTGCATTTGCAATATTATAAACTATCTTGGTAGAGTATTTGTTACTCTTCATTCTATGCGAACTCGTGGAACCATGATAAGTTTGCGTGAGTTTACTGTTACCAAAAAAAATTACTACTACATTACTTCATAGTAAATAATTTTATCAAAGTTTTGTCCTTAACAAGGTTTGTAACCCGCATTTTGTTGCGGAGTTTTTGACTTTCCAAATTCTAAAATAATTCAGTCTACTTTCATAAAGAATAAATGAATTTTGTACAAAACTAACACCGAGAAACTGCCAATGAAAGCCTACTCGCCCGCTGGCTGTTTTGGCTCTGCAGATTTGACCTGAACTGGAGCAGGGGGATTGTGAACATACTGTGGGAAGCCAACAAGAAATAGCTGATGACTGGCACTTGTAGACTCTGCAACACTATGCTGAGCAGCATGCATGATTCTTCTGCTTTGCAGCCTCACTTTTCAAATTGCTTGTAGCAGTTGCAACTGCTTTTGCAGGATCAGATGTGGGGGTGTTTGCCATTGTTACAGGCGTGCAAAGTGACAACATGGATGTTGAAGATGATTGCTGATTCTGCTGGCTTTGCTGCTGTGATTGTGGTTGATTTTGCTGCTTTCTTGGAAGATAATAGCCGCTTGCACCTGATGCTGTCGTCGAGCCGGCGG
>BQNB010013773.1:21062-76491 GCA_026074375.1 Tanacetum coccineum
TGGAAGACGTGATTGTAATTCATGACTTTCTTGAGGTGTTTCCTGATGAATTGCTAGGATTACCACTGCTGAGGCAAGTAGAATTTCAAATTGATCTGGTACCGGGGGCTGCACTTGTTGCACGTTCACCGTATCGTTTGGCACCGTCTGAGATGAAAGAGTTGTCGGAGTAATTGTGAGAGCTGTCGGAGAAATGATTTATTCGTCCGAGTTCATCACCGTGGGGAGCACCAGTGTTGTTTGTGAAAAAGAAAGATGGGTCTTTTCGAATGTGTATTTATTACCGCAAATTGAACAAGTTGACTGTCAAGAATCGTTATCCTCTCCCAAGAATCGACGATTTATTTGATCAACTTCCAGGTTTGAGCATGTATTCTAAGATTGATCTACGATCATGATATCACCAGCTTCACATTAAAGAAGAGGACATCCCAATTATAGCATTTTAACCTCGGTATGGTCACTTTAAGTTACAAGTGATGTAGTTTAGACTAACAAATGCGACTGCTGTGTTTATGGACCTGATGAACCGAGTATGCAAGCCATATCTTGATAAGTTTGTCATTGTGTTCCTCGATGATATTTTGGTTTATTTCAAGGATGAAGAAGAGCATGGAAAGCATTTGAAGATTATTTTCGAGTTGCTTAAGAAGGAGATATTGTATGCCAAGTTTTCTAAGTGTGACTTTTGGTTGTATTCAGTTCAATTCCCTGGTCACGTGATTGATCATAATGATGTTCATGTTGATCTTGCAAAGATCGAAGCCATTAGGAATTGAGCTGCACCGACGATGCCGACTGAAGTGAGATAATTTTTAGGATTGGTTGGATACTATCGGAGGTTTATTGAAGGTTTTTCTTTTATTTCTAAGCCACTCACCAAATTTACTCAGAATTATAAGAAATATGAGTGGGTTAGAGAAGAGGATGAAGCTTTTCAGACACTGAAGCAAAAATTATGTAGTGCACCGATCTTAGAGTTTCTCAAAGGAACGGAAGATTTTGTGGTTTATTATGATGCATCACTTAAGGGTCATGGATCTGTGTTGATGCAAAGGGAAAAGGTGATAGCATATGCTTCCCGATAATTAAAGACTCACAAAGAGAATTACACTACTCATGATTTGGAGTTGGGAGCCGTTGTTTTTGCTCTAATGTTGTGGATACATTATTTGTATGGAACGAAGTATGTGGTTTCCACCGATCACAAGAGCCTACAATATATTCTGAATCATAAAGAGCTTAACATGAGATAATGTCACTAGATTAAGTTGTTAAGTGATTATGATTATAAGATTCGTTATCATCCTGAAAAAGCGAATGTTGTGGCTGACGCCTTAAGTCGCAAGGAAAGGATTAAGCCATTACGTGTTCGAGCTTTGATGATGACTGTTCACAATGATCTACCTAAGCAAATCCTTAAAGCTCAAAAGGAAATGATGAAAAGGATGAATGTGAAGGCCAAAAATTTGGGGAGATTGATTAAGCAAATATTCGAGTTTTACCATGATGGAACGCGTTGTTTTAGAAATTGTGTTTGGTTGCCGCGATTCGGTGGATTGAGGAATTTGATTATGCACGAGTCGCATAAGTCCAAGTATTCTATCCATCCGGGATCAGACAAGATGTATCAAGATTTGAAGCTGTTGTATTGGTGGCCGAATATGAAAGCTGATATTGCCACGTATGTTAGCAAGTGTTTGACTTGTGTGAAGGTTAAAGCTGAGCATCAGAAACCATCTGGGTTGCTGCAACAACCTAAGATTCCTGTTTGGAAATGGGAAAGGATCATTATGGATTATGTTAGTGGATTGCAAGAACGCCGAGTGTATTTATACGATTTGTTTAATTGTCGACCGAATTGACCAAACAGCTCTTATCTTGCCAATGAAGAAAATGGATAGTATTGAGAAGCTCACAGTCGAACTTTACTTGAAAGAAATTATGTTGTATGCATGGTGATTATGTTTTCTATTATATTTGGACCTGAGATAGCCATTTTACTCTAGATTTCAATAGATCAGACTTCGATGAAGCATTGGTGATGAATTTGGAATGAGTACCGTGCTTAACACCCACAAATGGATGTTCAAAGTAAAAGGACAATTACAAACGCTTAAAGATATGTTGCATGCCTGCGTGATTGATTTTGGAAGTAGTTGGGATCACCATTTGCCATTGGTCGAGTTCTCATATAACAATAGTTATCACACAAGTATTAAGACTACACCATATGAAGCCTTGTACAGAAGGAAATGTAGATCACCTGTATACTAGAGTGAGGTTGGGGATAGCCAACTCACCGGTCTAGAGTTAATCCGTGATATGACCGAGAAGATTGTCCAAATTATGAACCATATGTTGACTGCTCGAAGTCACCCAAAAGAGTAAGTAATAAAGAAGGGCTAAGCGATAGAAACTTGAAGTTTGGAGATAAGTTATTGCTCAGTTTCGCCATGGAAAGGCGTCCTGAGCGTTTTGGAAAGCACGGAAAACTAAGTCCACATACATAGGGCAATTCATGATTCAGCTAAGAGTGGTCCTGAAGCTTACGATTGGAGTATGCCAGAAGAGTTGAAAGGGATTCATGAGTACTTTTCACCATGTTTCCACAATCTTAAGAAGTGTCCTAGCGGAAGGCACAAGTTGTTTGTTCCGTATGAGATGGTAATCGGACTTGATGAAAGTTAGCACAAGATAGAAGAACCTGTGGAATTATTGCATAGAGAGTTAAGCGACCTTAAGCAAAGTCGGATCCCAATTTTTTAAATTACGTTAGGAAATCGCAAAGAGGTCCAGAATTTACTTGGGAACGTGAGGACCAGATTAAGAAAAAGTACCTTCATCTCTTTACAAGTAAGGACGAAGTGAAAAAAGCGGGTAAGTCGAGCTGAGCACCGGGACGACGCTCCCTAAAGGAGGGGAGAATGTAACAACCTGAGTTTCAGGTCAATCCCGAGCTACGATAATTATTTTTGCTACGTAGATAGTTATATTCGTTTATACTATACGAGGTTTGATAGAAATTTCCATTTATAGGATAATTTTAATCCGTGATTGAGTTTCTATTTGTTCTTAGCATATAAGAAAGTCAGAAAAATTTATATTGTTGCTCCGAGAGCGTGATTATGTTATTTTCGTATTTTATGGCGTTTCCCCGAGTTTTGTAAAACCCGTGTTTAAAGGTCGTGTTTTACGTGGTTTAATGTTTTATTAAACGTTTTAAAGAAAAATTAGTGGGACGGATTTAAAATATTTACTAACGTGGTGTGACCTGAGACTTTGGCCGATTTTAAATAAAAGAAATAATGCTTTGAACTAGTTTTAAAAGAACTTGAGAATCGATGGACAATATGGCCAAATCAAGAGTTTTTAATAAATAGGACACCAAATATCACTTATAACATTTTTACAAAATTAGAAACACTCTCCTCCCTCTCTTGTTCCTTGTTTGACCGGCCAAGACACAAACACCATCACCACCACTTTATTTTTAACATGCAATACAATTAACTTATACCATCTTAATCCTTGTTTCAAAAGCTACAAATCCCACTATAGAAACCTCACATGCATTAAGTTTTGAAAAATTTTAAGATTTTGGTCAAGTCTTGTGATTTTGATCTTAAAAGGGTTTTTAGATTGGTAGATTGTGTTAAATTTGGATTTAGTTTGGTTGAAAAGGATATGGTTTTTTTTAGTTTTGGGTTCGTCGTACGATTTCAACAGGGGGACACAAATCGAATGTTTGTTCTAAGCTTTGTGAGTATTTAGTTAATGTTTTTTGTTTTAATAAATAGATGTAATTGCAATGTATACATTATGCTAGATGATTCAAGTGCAGAAAGTAAATGAAAGCTGTTTTGATATTGACTAAAGTTTTGATGGTTTTGGAATAATTAAATAACTATTAACCAAATTGTTGATATTCTTTATTCGAGAAAGCATTTTATCTGGGTTTGGGTTGACTTTGTTTGACCAGAAAGTTTGACTTGACTGTGGCGTGTCGAGAAATTTTTGAAATCTATTTTAGGCTTTTGAAAATGATAAAGGATGTTCTAAGGTCCGTTTTGATATAAGGTGGGCCTTGTAACTCCTAAAAACGAACGTTTTACGGCCTAATCAAGTTTGGTTATTTTGGGGGTAAAAAGTTGTTGGGAATTACAGATTTGATGATACAAAAGAGCAACATAATGAAACAAAAGGATCAAAGTCGACATTATGGAATTCTACAAGCTGGTGGAGAGCATGAAGAATTCTTGAAGATTTGGTCAAAGATTTGAAGATAAAGATTAGGCAAGATTTAAATAGTTTCCTTATCTATTGATTTACACCTTTGTAAGTCTTGGACTCTCCCTATATAAAGAGTCCTAGGCATATAGTTTTTAGTGTGCACAACCTAGAGATGTAGACGTCTCTAGGACTAATAGTTAGTAGTTAGTTAGATAGTAGCCCCAAGGTATAGATAATATTGATGTTCTTTATTTAATTCCGCTGTGCATATTGTTATCATTATTATTGTTAATCCTAGATATAGTTCTAAACAAACTGAGCTTAAACGATCTAAGGAGTTCTATCAGACTCCATAATTGGTATCAGAGCCATGGGGCTCTTGATCTAGGATCTACAAGGTGTGTTTGATGACGAGTTTATGAAGAAAAGAAGGTTCAAATTTTTTGTTTTGGGTACAAGTCACATTCGGCAACATTAGGGTTTGTCAAACCCTAATTATAATCAAAACAGAAATCATGTTTTTGTATATAAACGACATTAAGGGAAGGGAAATAAGTGTTTCTAGGTTCAATATCAAAGTTGTGTTACACTAAACACGTTGCTTTGTTTAAGGAGAATGCTAATTTGTGACGGATTCGTGACAGTTTTGTGACACTAAAAAGCATCGTCTAGATACTTGGAAGTTAGTACTGCTCGCGTTGATGTTTCTACTGCCAAGAATACATGAAGTTTGTTGGCTTTCGTTTGACCCAACAAGCAATCGATGCTATGAACAAGAGAAGAAGCATCAAGTATCAACATGATTGAAGGTACAAAGAAGTAGCAGACATATTAGCTGATAATTGGAAGTATAGATGTTAATGTTGCTCGTTATGTTTTAGTGCTGCTAATGGCAGTTAATACTGCTAGCTAGTATGTGCTATTTTACACATACCTTTTACCTAAAACAGATAAAAATGACCAAAAATAGATAAAAATCATTATATTTATGTGTTTTATGATTTGTGTCTTGCAGGTATCGGATATCAACAAATTGAAAAAAATAAAGACAAAAAATGGACAAATCTGAGCACGGGAATAGAAAGAGGATGAAAAACCAAGGCCGAAGGCATACCCATTTTCAACGGACCAACCCAGGCCCACTCAATTGGGCCGGGTCAGCCCAAGATTAATGCTTTATAAGCCTTAAAGTCTAATATTTAAACATAAGTCCAAATCCATATACCATTAATTCTTAACCCATATCAATTCACTTCCCGGCCTAAAAATTATTAATAAAGCCTAAATCCAACCATAGCGTTGGATCGTTTACTGAATAGATCTTAACCTTTAGCTTGTAAAGGGTTTATTCCTTTAGATAATTCTAAAGCAACAATAATGAAACACTAATTTGAACACTATTGATTATGCGGAAACTAATCAATAATGCTAAGAAGAACAATAATAAGAATCACAAAAGAACTTTATATTATAACTTAAATCTGCCTAGGTTACAAATTACAAGAACTATGATTGCTAATCGATATCTATTGATCTGTGTAGAACTATATCTACTAACTATGCATAGGGTTCCTTTTATAGACTAAGGAAACCCTAATGGGCTTTACAAAACGCGTATAGAGATCATGCATATCTTTTCCTAAGATATCTCATGCATATTTCTAACTCAAACTAACTTCTGCATAAGTAGACTTAACTATTACATAAACAGTACTAACTTATAATGAGCTACCAGTACTAACTATACTAACTATTTACCGAGTACTAAACAATGTGTACTGCAGAACTAACTATATAACAAACAGAATTAAGTCTTGTATACATAATTCCTAACAATCCTCCCCTAAACTTGAACTTCACTTGTTAACTTTAAGTTTCTTTAGTTTTCTTCAGCTTGAGCTTTTGAGGGATGTCATGCCCGAAACACCTTCTCTTTATCAATTAGCTTCTCTTTAATGATGATCTGTTTGTTATTGATTTGAAGACAAATCATACTTTGGCTTTTAATCTTTAACAGCATCTCATCCTCTGCATCACATCTCCACAACAACATCCAACTAAGTTGACTTTATAGTTTTTGGCAAACTACCAGCCATCAACAGATTTGATATGTCTTTACCATGATCCATTTGCTATGGACTAGTAAATGGCTCATTTGCCAATAACAGGTGAATTGAATAACCTTATAGTTTTTAGCAAACTATCAGCTATCAACGGATTTGAGATCTCTTTACCAGTAGCCGTTTGCTCTGGAGTAGCCAATGCTTTAGTGCAATACTATGGTGCATTGATTACCATACATTTTTTGGTAAACTATCAACCATTAACGGATTTGAGAAGTCTTTACCAAAGCTGTTTGCTTTGGACTAGCCAGTTCTTGATGTCTGTTAAACATGGTGAACTGATGACCATTTGTTGTGTGGTTGCAAAACCAACACTTAAACAATCCTTCTCAACTCCATCATAGCTTCCAGATACCCAAACCAAACATACAACTACTGAGAGACCTTCTTAGACACCTTTATTTCAAGGTACCTTATTCTGAGCTTGCTTCTCTATTAACTTCAACAATTGGTAGCAAGCCTCATCCCTCTTATCTCCTTGAAGCTTCTTATCCAACATAGCTTGACATATATTAGCTGGTAGAGGATATCTTCTCTCTGTCAACATGTAGATATAAGTTGATTCTAAATTTAAACAATGCGCTCTGCATGTGTCATAGTATCTCCAGCTTAGCATCTTTTGTTGACCTAGTAAATTCCAAACTGGACCTGTGCTTAGAGGTGGATCAAACATAGTCTTCAGATCTCCCCAAAATACTCTCTCATACTCATCTTCTGGCCCAATTGTACCATATCTTTGCATTACATGTCTGTATAGCTCTGTAAGATCATCTCTTAAAATATCTTTAAGCATGGCTTCAAAACTTATGTATATTTTATTAGTGCCATTTTCCCTTACAATCTGATACACACCCTTCTTGCCTAACTTGATAATTTTCCAATTTGCTATACTAGGAGATTTAATATCTACTGGAACAGGATTAACTAGAATATCAGTACCTGAAGAAGAATCACCTTTCTTAATTGCTTCCATGTCTTCTTCAGCTTCATCCTTTGCAGTCTTGTCAGTGTGTATACCTTTCCTAGCTATTTGCTTCTTCCTTTTTCCTATCTTCTTCATTGGCTCATCACCTGTTTCCTCTGGAACATCTTCAACAACAATCTTTTGTTTCTTTGAAGTCTCTTGTTCCAGCTGTATACCATGTCTTTTCACTCTTTCTTCAGATCCCATAGGCATAAAGCTTTCAATACTCTTCACCAACTTTTCAAATTCAGTCTTGAGCTCCTCAAAAGTGAGCTTCTTTAATTGATCCAACTTCCAAGTGCTTTGATTCTTGATGAAAGTACTCATGTAGTCTCTTTGTTGTTCCTGTGTCATGGGCTTGCTTCTTTTTGCATAATCTTCACTAGACATATCTTTTCCTAGCACGTCTTTGACCAATTCTGCATTTTCCTCAAGCTTAGCTCTAATATTATCCCAATCTTCTTTAGTGTAGTATTGAGCTGCTTCATGAACTTGAGCCATTCTTTGTGCTTGTTCATCAGTCAATTCCTCCGCTTCTTGCACTCTTTTAGCTACCATCTCATCCAAATGAACCTGTTTTGCAATCTCTTCATCCATTTGAGCTTGCAGTCTCTTAGCTTCTGCCAATCTAGCTTCTTCTTGTTGTGTTTGTATTTTTGTTCTTTAGGTGACTTGAACATCTTTTGTAGTCATTGGTGCTTTTCCTTCTCTTTGACCTTTTACTGGAGAAGGAATTGTGATGTTCACAGTCTGAACTACAGCTGGTGCATTACCAGTATTAATCTTTTCTCTGCCATTATTAATCTCAATGTTGCTAGTATTAACTTTAATGCTGCCAGTATTAATCTCAACTTCGCCAGTATTAACTTCAACTTCAGCATCCAACCCAGTAATAATGTCTTTACCCTTTGACATTTTTCTCCTCTTATATCTTCTACCCTTATCAGTTGACCTTGCTTTCTAAGAAGCAACCTTTGATAAAGTTTTAGCTGCTTCCAATGTTGTAGGACTTATATCTTCCTCTTGTGCCTCCCCTAAAGCACTAACTTTTGTCTTTGTAGGAGTAACAAAATCTCTGACCAAAGAAACTAGAGAATCATCATCTATATCATGATTTTTCCTCCCTTGATTCTCTGTTTCTTCATCTTCTGATTCAGACAAGATAACCTTCTTTGATTTTCTCTTCAAAGCAACTTCAAGTGACTTTACTCTGTCCACCAAAGTGAGAATAGCATTCCTAAAAGTTTTCTTTGTTTCTTTGAGCTCCTTTTCCAAGCTGCCAATCTTCAACTCCAGTTTAGGTACAAGAAGACTCAATTCTTTAAGTTCCAGACTGTCCTCCACCCACACCATTCCCGATTATTGTTAACATCATAGAGAGGTGTATCATGGGACCTGAGTGGAGACTCATGTATGTTACCACTGTCTAACCCTGCTTAAGCCAAGGTTTGTAGTGTAGTTGGTTGTGCTTAAAATACACATGGATTTAAGTATTTTAATTTACTAATTTTTTCAACCACACAATTATTTATTTTTCATTCTATTTTTTATTTTATAATATCTAAAATAACTTATAATATCTTGAAATTACAAATATATAACATAAATAATTTTTTATTTTTTCTTTAATACTTTCCTTTCAAATCATTACCAAATCTAAATCATATTCTAACCCCTTTACAAACCAAATGGGACCTTAAATTTTAAATGTTTTGGACTAAAGTAAAAAAGTGACTTAACTTTGAAAATGAGCTTTAGAAGCTGTTTGGTTTGTGGGTCTTAGGCATAAAAATTGGATTGAAGACTGTGAAGACCAAATGGGCCCTCAATCAATGACAACAGCCCATTTGTGTGCAACTGACAGAGACTGTGAAGACTTTGAAGACCCGATCCTAGCCCTTGAACAATCCAATCTCAGCCATTGTACACACAAAACCCACCTAAACCTTATTGGGCCTTAAAAAGCCCAATAACATAAGCCTAAACCTTATTGGGCCCAAACACACCCAGTTGGGCCCAATACATAACCCAAGCCCAATAAAAGCCCAAAACTTTCTTTTGTAAAACATAGGGACTAAAAATGTAATTTTTAAAATATGTTTTATAAAGGAAAATGAAATAGAAAAGATAGGGACTAAATTTGTAATTATACAAAACTGTTTTTCTCTTAAAAACACCAAGGGCTGAAACTGCCATTGTCAAAACCTTCTTTATCTTTGTTTCAATAAACACAAGGACTACTTGTGACTACTTTTTAAACTCGTATATAACTAAGAAAAGAGAAACAAAAGAAATGGCAAGTGAGTAAAACTTTGGGGTTTCTTTTTGGGCAAGTGAAACTTTTAAAACCTGTGAACCAATAACACTCTCCCTTCCCCAACCATTCCCGCCTAATCCTAAAAAGCCCCACCATCACATGTAGCCACTCCATTCCTTTACCCACACACTCGTTTACCCAGTCCCAACCTAAACCCACAACCCACTAACCTTTAAACATGCCATGTTGGCAATCCCCCATAACCCAAGAAAAATCAATGGCGGATTGTGATCAAAAAGAAACACAACTCTAATCTAAGGGCTAGGATTGGAAGCTGAGGCTTCACCTCACACAAGAAACACAGCAAGAAGAAGAAGCAAGCAAAAGGACTTCTATAAGAGGAAGAAACACAAGCCGAAGACACTAGTTTTTTTTTAGCTTATTTTTATTTAACTTTTAATTTAAAATTGTAATTTAAAGCTTTCAGAATGTTTCCTTTGTAATTTTATTTGGTTTCCTTTAAATTTCAAAGATTTATGAAAAAAAATTCTGTTGCTTGCTACTGTTGAGATTATAAGATTTAAAAATATATGTTTAAATCTTTTACACTTGTTCTATTTGCCTTTAACTGAGTTCAGTAACCATAAAATAAGCTAACCTAGCTTTTGTTTAAGTAAAATAGTAGTTAAAACATTTTTTATAAATATTAAGGGGGTGTTTGGTTTAGTATGAAAATGGGTCATAATGGGTTTTGCATGGGTCAAGCTCACTCAGCCAACTTTGGCTGAGTGAGTAGGCTTTATCAAGCCTCTTAAATCACTAATTTCAGTTTGAAAATCAATTTTTAAGAGTCTTTTGGTTTCTGTCAAAATTTGGATAAGCTACATCAAGCACCAAGGGCTCAAGCTGTGTATGCAGCTTAAGCACATTATTTGTGTGCTTTGTGTTGTTGTTTGTAGCCAAATAAAACACCACTTGTTGCTGTCTTTTTACTTTGACAAAATAAGTCAATTTTGGCTTTGCAATTTTTTTAAGAACCCTCAATTTCAAACCCAATTATCAGCATGTTTTTATAAGTTTTAAAAGCTCATCTTTTGGAAATAAGTTCTTCCCTATGGCCTTTTAATCTGTTTTCATTCTTTATATCATTTAAAGCTCATTTGAGCTTATTAAGATAAGCTCAACAAGCCCTTAAGGCTGTGTTTGTTTCTCCCCTGGTGCTGAAACCAATTTTCAGCACCCTTTATCTAGCTTATTTTGCATTAGACTCCTAGAACTTTTTGCTTTTTAGTGTAGCTTATTAGTTGCTTTTTAAGTCCCCAAAATTATTCAGCTTAATTACCTTTCTAACTTAGCTTAATTTAGGCTTAAAAACCCCCTTTTTCTGTTTTATATAAAAAACTGTCACATAGCTTAATTGTTTATCAGCTTATTTTAGGGCTTAATTTAGAATACCATAGCTTAATTTAGACTCCCTTAGGCCTAGTAGCTTATTTCATTAGTTTCCAGCTTATCTTGTGAGCTTAAGCCCCAAAAGAAAAGCTAAATAAGCTGTTAAGCTTATTTAGCCACTGCAGTTTCAAAAAGCCCAATTTCTGGCTTATTTAGTGGATTTCAGAAATAGTGCTTATTATGAAAATTGTTGCCATTAAGCCCCTTTACAACTTTCCTGTTTTGACTTTTTGCTAATAAGCACTTTGGACCACTGTTGTTAATCGGGGTCCACTTCAGGGACCATTTGTGTAATTTCCTCTTTTAAAGTTACAAGTGTTAGTCCCTGTAGTTAGATAGCCTGTTACTCTGTTAGTCCTTATCCCATTTCACTGTTAGTCCCCAAAGTAAACAGCAGTTAAGTTTTAGTTATATAATTAATTAAATTAGGTTTAATTTTAATTAGATAATTGCTACGGTAACTTTTAGGGGTTTTTAGATTTTTAGATTTTCTCAACTTATTTCTTTATTAAATTTGATTTTTTTTAGATTTTTTATAGGTATATTTTTCTGAATTTTATATATTTAATTGATTTAATTAGGTTTTTAATCTTAAAAAATTCTTAAAAAAATACAATTATTAACAAATATAATATATTTTTCTTTTTTTAATAAAATTTTTTTAATCAGTAGTTTTTTATTAAAAATATATCAAAAACTTATGTAGGGTAATTTGCGAAAAATTCAGTTCGGGGCCCGTTTACGAGTTCGACTTTTTCGTTTCTACTTTACCGTTTTGTTCGCTTTTTATCTACGATCTTTGAAATTTTTCTACATTTTTTTTTAAGTTTGAAGTATTTTTGTTTTGTTTTAAATTTTAAAATTAATTTTTTGACTTTATTTTGGTAATTTTTTAGTTTTTAGCTTACGATTTAATTCCCGGTAGTCTATAATTGCATGTTTAATTTAGTTTATTAGTTTTAATTATTTTAGTTAAGTATTTTTAGCCTAATTACGTTCCCCGTAGATTTCTTAGGATTTTCATTGCCATTATTTATGCCCCCGTAGTTTAGGATTTATCCGTATAACTATTTTTGTTCCCCGTAGTATATTTAAGGTTCCCATTTTCCACTGCTTGTTTCCCGTAGAATAATTTTAGTTTTCTTTAATTAATTTTAGTTTAATTAGTTAAAATCAAATCCAATTATCTCCCAATTCAAATCATCAATCCATCATTCGATCGTATCGATTTACCATTCCAGCCTCGTTGGGGATTTACGACCCGGGAAAACTCTATACTACTTCTCGGTATCATTGACTCTGCTTTTTGACTATTCTTACTATATATTTGATATTTTATTATATTATATGTATTTTAAGGTGTAGTCTGAGCCGGACCATGGACGCAAGTACGTTGCTTTGTTTTATTAAATGTTTACGGATTTACATAAGTACCGCTAAATCACTATTGCCTGTTATCATGAACCGTTAATTTCTTGACCGACCGTACTAGTCAAGTAAGCGTGAGTGTTATAAATAGATCTATTGGGACTAATATGCCCCGTCCAGGTTTGGTGATTCTTACTTTACTGACTGTACTAGTCAAATGGACGTATATCATATCGGATTTCTAGGTGGTTTTGAGTTACACCTATTTAGGGCAAGCTTTACTTGGCATTTATTTGTTGCATACTTTGTTTAGCTTCGGTGTCATGAGTTTAATGCAATCATAAATGCCTTTTTTGATATTTCAACTGTCACACGTTTTAAATCTTGTAGTCCTACTATCGTTTTACCTTAAACCTATGAACTCACCAATGTTATATTGACATTTTAAGCATGTCTTTTCTCATGTGCTTAGCTGTTGGAACTTGATGTGCAATATGGGGTTTGCATGCATACAACTTAAATTTCAAGAATTATGTTTAACTACTCATTGTTTTACAAAACTGATTTATGCTTTCGCAATGTTTTATAATTTCCATTTTGATTGTTTTAAACTAATTCATTTTCATTAAATCAATGGGTTAATGTTTTCAAAACGTCCATATAGTGCTCGTTCTTTATTCTTTGTGTTTGAGATATTTATGACTTCACACGCTAGATACCTATTTCCGCTGCGACCCATTTTAGGGGTGTGACAGATTCGTATCAAGAGCCAGGTTATAGAGAACCAGGTTGCATATTAAGTCTGGTCTATAACTAGTACGTGATCCCTATATGATTTTATCCTTACCTACGTGCCTTATCATTGCCTATACTTGATTGTTATTTTGCCTTAACTATTATTTTTCTTAAATATTATTTTTCCTTCAATAATATTTTGCTTAAGTCTATTATGCCTTAAACTTAATTTGCCATGAGTGCATATTTATTTTGCCATGAGTTTTATATTTTTTTCACCATGAGCATTATTTTTACCTTGAGTTATTTCCCCTTACGTTTACTTTTTCCTTGCGCATATTTTACACTCGTTTTATATAAAGGTTATTTATATAAATACTAAAACTATATCTAAGACATTCTTAGTGATACAATGGATTTTTATGGTCTCGTTTATATTTAAGACATTGTGAGTGAAACAATGGTCTCGTTTATTTTTAAGACATTGTAAGTGAAACAATGGTCTCGTGTATTTGTAAGACATTATGAGTGAAACAATGGTCTTGTTTATTTCTAAAACATCGTGAGTTATACGATGACCTTTAAAAGGTTTTCATGACTTTACATAACACGTTTTTACAAAACCTTGAAACTTGTCATAGTTTGCCGACCCCACTGATTATCATACTATCCGATTCCAAAAACGGGTTGGAACACCCGCCCAATACTATTGAAACACCTACGTCATCTCGTGACCCATCATCTAGACACATGCCAATTAATTTGAACACGACTTTAATCCGTCACCTCGTAATACTTCATCTTTGGAACACGACTTTTGGAACCCGAAGTATCTTATTTTTCTTTACTCCATTTGATTCTGAAGAAACGCCGACAACGAGACAAGGAATGAGTTCTGCCAAGATTGAGCAGATTGTAGCCCAACGAGTTACTAATGCTATTGAGGCTATTACTGTATACGAAACAAAAATCCGCGACACTCACGACTCAATAGTTTGGGTCGTACGTCAGAAAGCCAAGGTTGCTAGGAATGATAAAAATAAAAGGAAATGGGAAGGAGGTTACCAAAACAACACAAGATGACAAAGCAAACAACAAAAAGGTCGTGAGAGCTTACACTGCTAAACTAGATAACAAAAATGGATATGTAGGAAAGTTTTCTCTCCGCAACAAGTGTAAGCTACACCATACTGGTCCATGCACTGTGAAGTACAACAACTGTAAGAGAATTGGCCATATGACAAAGAATTGTTGGACTTTCATTCCTGCAACAACTAAGAGGGCCTAGTAGCCAACCAGAAACCTGCAGTAACCTATTTTAGATGTGGTGCTCAAGGGCATTTCAAGAGTAAGTGCCCAAGGTTGAATAACTAGAATCATGGTAATCAGAAAGAGAAGAAGGAAAAAACTCTTGAGAACTCTAACGTCATCAAAGATTATGCTAATGCTAAAAGAGAAATATTTCTTCCCAACATAGTGAGACCCGAGTCGAAACCTTTTTAGGACTATATTCCCTAAGAGATTTGCATTAGTACTTTTCTATAAAATTCGTTGTATTGTGTGGAAGTTTTAAATTTCTTATTAATGTATGTGTCATGACGATATCGTCAGTTACACTCTAATTCTCTATTAATTCATGTAAGTCACTCCTTAAATTGTTACCGCCTTGTCAACACTTTTATTTTCATCTTATAAACCATTTTACTATTATCTTATAAACTAATTTGCTTTCATCTTATAACCTATTTTTCTGTCATTTATAAACTCTTTTACCACCATACTATAAACTAGTTTGCAGTCACTTTGTAAACTATTTCATTGTCAAATTTATAAACTATTTTGTTGTCAACTCGTAAACTATTTGTTTCCACATTATAAACCCCTTGCCACCACATTATAAACTGTCACGTGATTTTCTCGTAAACTATTTTGGCAGCACCTCATAAACTAGTTTTCGCTATCTTACAAAATATCTTGTGTCGTTATATAAACTACCTTCTTTTCATTTTTAGGAATTGTTTTCTCTACCTTATAAACCATACTATTTATACCATATATATTTTAAACATAACACTAGTTTGACGAAATGAGCATTTCATCGTTAGTCCCTAAATTATAAATAGACTGATCACCTATGTGTAATTCAGGAAGGACCATGCTATGTTAAGAACAATCACCTTAAAATTTAGTCAAATTATCTTCACTTTCTATTTCTATTTCCTTTTCTCTTCTCTATATTTTCAATGGGATTTTACCGTATTCATGTTTTAATGATATTTTGCGTGCGTATTCGTGAGTTATGTCTGCCATGTGTATTTGTGTTAGTAAGCTCGGTAACTAAGTGGATTTTTCTTAATCTTATCATATAGAGACGCCGTACCCTTAGTCGGAGACCAAATCAAGCTCCCCGTGATCATGAT
Organism: Tanacetum coccineum; assembly: GCA_026074375.1. NCBI lineage: Eukaryota > Viridiplantae > Streptophyta > Magnoliopsida > Asterales > Asteraceae > Tanacetum > Tanacetum coccineum. The sequence goes on from BQNB010013773.1 coordinate 36,615, forward strand.
AATTATGGATTGTAAGATTTTAGAACGTAAGGAACTTATCTCTTTTAATTGAGTTAGAATCAAGGAAATTAGGAGATCCCTACACCATCGAATTTCCTAATGGCCAGGAAGTTGAGGCTAAAGACATAATCATTGCAATCACCTAGAACCTAGTCGATAGACGTTCCGTGCCTACTACTTTTAGCCTACTAAGTGATATTGTCCTATCTACCCTAGACACTAAGTACACTATGGAATTACCTAACAGGAAGATAATAGGAGTCGATACTATCATTCACGGTTGTACCCTAATATTTTCTAAATCATCCGTTTCACATCGACTTAATACCCGTAGAACTCAGTCGTTTCAACGTTATTATCAGTATGGATTGGTTGTTAAAGTACCACGCCATAATCGTTTGTGACGAGAAGGTTGTTCGTATCCCTTATGGAAATGAAGTGTTAACGATTCAAGGTGATAGAGTAAAGTTAGAAGAAATTTTAGACTGAGCATTGGTGACAATCCATATTTTTAAGTCATTTTACGTCAATAAACTCGAAATTATTTACTTTGAACTTTTATGCGTTTACTTTTCTTTGCAATTGTTAAGTTAAATCGCATAAAATAAAAATCAACAATCAACGTAAACCGGCATTAAACAAATAAAAGTTTACGTCAAATAAGTGTTATATAATTATTACGAAGATAATTTATAACTTTTCATATTTATTTTCGTACTTTACTTAAAACGCTTACGTTTTGCAATATTTAGTATCTATGCATGCGTATAAACTACACAACCTTTCTATATTTAACCAAATACTCACACTAATACATAATACCCAAAATTTATTATTTCTTACCCATATTAAATCATTGTAACCGCCCCCCTTGATAAATATGTAAACAATCTTTGTTTTGTGGTTAAACATACAAAACACACGACACCATGGATAAGAGATACCAAAATGTTTCCCTTTCTCTTTTCTTTGCTAAATCATATACCACCTATGGCATGCTTTGCTTGAAAAGAAATACTACTACCCTTTCTCTCTTGCTCCTATAACCGGCCACAACCAAGAAACCATCAAGACTTGGAGTTTTTGATAATTCAAACATTTTTCCAAGGAGTTCTAAGGGTTTAAGTAGTTATCAAACAAATCGGGGTTTGATTTAAGTACTAGTTTAGTTGTTCTTTCCATTCCATCTTCATCAAGGTTCATACATTTTTTCTTCCTACTTTCATTATCTTTATTTTCACATGAACATCATGTATACAAAGTTATATCACCAACTAGTTAGATTTTGAAAGTTCACAATGAAAACAAGATTGAAAGTTATATATATGATTACTTGCAAAATATGGTAAATAAATTATATTTATGTTTTTACACTTAGAAAATACTTAACTTGACATTTCATAAGTTACTTGATAAATTATTAAAGTTGTGGTTAAATTAAATGTATAAACTAGCTTACTTAGTTTTATAATTTATTTTATATTCTTGGAGTTTATTCATTATGTTGTGAAGATTTGGATGGGATTAGGTTAGTTTAGATGTTGATTGGTTTTTTAAGTGGATAAGGTGAATAGATTAGAGGGTTTGGCTGTGTAAAAATGAGGTAAACATTTATAAGTTGTGAAGTATATAAGCCCTAAGGACAACCGACTGTAAACATTAGGTTTAGGAGCACTTTCACAAGCTAAAACCATAAAAACATGTTAGTACATCTTCCCACGATTTCGTGGATATAAAGAACTCGAAAAACGGATGTATAACAAAGGAGATATGGTCAAAACAGGATTGGTAACTATTTCGGCAAAAACGGTTTTTATAAGAAAGCTGGCAGAATCTGTTTTGGTAATTTTGAACCCTTTCGGGTCCAAACCGGCTAAAGTGTATAAAAGAAAATTTGTCCGAAATGATTTATCGCCTAATGATGCGTCGTTTCTTTTCTCATGAATATCAAAAACGAAGGAGTTATCACACTTTTGAGACCGGACCTCCACGTAACATTTTTATAAAATGCATCATGTTAGAATTAATAAAAGGGTTTTTGGGTATTTTCGGGTCCGTTTGAGCTATAAAAACTATAAAAAATAATGTAGTAATACATATATAGTATTTACACGCGTTTTAAACTTTATAAATATTACTTTATAAATTAATTAGACTATATATATGATGTCGTTGTAGAAATAATTAAAATAATAAGTCAAGCGAAATAGTCTATAATTAATTGTTGGAAAATATTACAAAAGTCTATACTTGGAAATTAAATGATAAACTTAATGTAAACACTTTTTTAACTTATACACTAAAACTAAAACTATTATGTGGTGATATAACGATATAAAATACATTGCCTTATTTTATTTCGATTGCATTATTCTAAATCGACCTATAATTAAATAGGTTGCAAACCGGTCTTTTGTGACGACTTTCATTATTGATTTTTCCAAAATCAATTCTATCACTTAAGGTAAGTTTATAGCCTCGCTTTACTTGTTTATCACTATTTTACAAATCTCGAGGTGGGATACATGACTTGTTTTACAATTGGACGCAAGTACTCTTTCAAACAAATTACGTATTAGCCTAAGTAGCGATAACCCACTATGCCCACTATCATGAACTGTTAATTACTTAGTGTAAGCGCGGATGTTATAAATAGATCTATTTGGGATTGACATCCCTGTTCGGGTAAGTAGCGCTTACTAGTTTCGGAGGACCGAACTAACGAACATATACCATATCGGACTATAGATGTTGCTGGTTGAAAATCTACACGGGTACATTCTTTGCATGAATTTGCACACATACAATGTTGTAGCTTCAGTGTCATGGGCTTAGTGCAATCGTAATTACTTTTTGTGATATTGTATGTGTTACATTATTAAACCTATTTAAATCTTGCGGTCCTACATTTATACTTACATAAACCTATGAACTCACCAACTTTATGTTGACACTTTTAAGCATGTATTTCTCAAGTGAATAAGATGCTTGACGTTCTTGATGTGCATTGGAGTCCAAATTTTACAAGATTACATTCATGGATTTCTACTTGGATTCAAACTATTAATCTCGTTGTATTATTTTTAGTCTTTCCTTTTGATTCAATTTTAGGACAAGTGTTATAACTATTTAAATTTCAATTAAATCAACGAGATTACCTTTCAAATGACTCATTTAGAGTACGTTCTCTTATATCTTGTGCTATTGTATTATGAAGTAACACTCCCAGACATCTTTCTGCTGCGACCCATTTTGGGGGTGTTACATCATTATTCGTGCACCAGAACATATAAATATATTCAAAAAGGGTGCCATGTCTTCCTGACACAAATTTCTAAAAAGAAAACTGAAGACAAGTCAGAGGAGAAGCGACTTGGAGATATGCCAATCGTACAGGATTTTCCGAAAGTCTTTCCAAAAGGCTTTCCAGGACTTACACCAACTCGACAAGTTGAATTTCAAATCGACTTAGTCTCTAGTGCAACACCTGTAGCACGATTCCCGTATTGACTAGCCCCATCAAAGATGCATGAGTTGTCTACACGATTCAGGAAATTTCTAACGGATGATCTATAAGACCAAGTTCCTCACCTTAGGGAGCTCCAGTTTTGTTTGTCAATAAGAAAGACGGGTCTTTCATAATGTGTATCAACTACCGCGAACTGAACAAGCTTACCGTGAAGAACCGTTACCCTCTTCCAAGAATTGATAATTTGTTTGACCAACTACACGAATCGAGTGTTTACTCAAAGACCGAACTGAGGTCTGGTCATCACCAACTCAGGGTTCGAGAGGAGGATATCCCTAAAACGGCATTTAGGACTCGTTATGGCCATTTTGAGTTTCAAGTAATGCCTTTTAGATTGACTAACGCACCGGCGGTATTTATGGGTATGATGAATAAGGTGTGCAAACCGTATTTGGATAAGTTTGTGATCATGTTCATCGATGATATATTGATCAACTCTAAGAACAAGGAAGAACATGAATAACACCTTAAGCTAATCTTGTAATTTCTTAAGAAGGAGGAGTTGTACACCAAAATTTTAAAGTGTGACTTTTGGCTTCCAAAAGTGAAATTTCTCAGTCACGTGATTGATAGTGAAAACATTCACGTTGATCCTGCTAAGATTGAGTCAATCAAAGATTAGGCATCGCCTAAGTCTCTGACAAAAATTCATTAATTCTTAGGTCTTACCGGTTACTACCGAAGATTTATCGAAGGTTTCTTAAAGATCGATAAGTCTATGACTAAGTTGACTCAGAAGAGCGTAAAGTTTGATTGGGGAGAAAAAGAAGAAGCTATATTTCAACTGCTGAAACAAAAATTGTGTAGTGCACCGATTTTGGCATTAGCCGAAGGTGCAAAAACTTTGTGGTTTATTGTTATGCTTCGCACAAGGGGTTAGGCGCTGTTTTGATGCAAAAGGAGAAAGTCATAGCTTATGCATCCCGCCAACTCAAGATTCATGAGAAGAACTACATGACTCATGACTTGGAATTAGGATTTGTAGTGTTTGCTCTCAAAATGCGGAGATATTATTTGTATGACACAAAGTACGTCATGTTCACTGATCATAAGAGCTTGCATCATATTCTTGATCATAAGGAGTTGAACATGAGAAAACGCTGATGGTTGGAACTATTGAGTGAATACGACTATGAAATTCGTCATCACCCAGGAAAGGCGAACGTGGTGGCCGATGCCTTAAGCCAAAAGGAAATGATTAAGTTGCTACGAGTTCGAGCCTTAATAATGACAATCGTGTTCAACCTCCCAACCTAAATTTTGAATGCTCAACCCAAAGCAATGAAGGAAGAGGATGTCAAGGAAGAAAACATCCATTGCATGAACAAAGAGTTTGAGACACGTGCCGATAGAACACTCTGTATTGAGACACAGAGTTGAGTGCCATATTTTGGAGGATTGAAAGACTTGATAATGAATGAGTCACACAAGTCTAAATATTCTATCTATCCTGGATCAGATAAGATGTATCACGATCTTAAGAAGTTCTACTGGTGGCTCAATATGAAAGCAGAGATTGCCACATATGTCAGCAAGTGTCTAACGTGTGCCAAGGTTAAGGTTGAATATCAAAAACCATCTGTTTTATTGGTACAACCCAAGATTTCCTAATTGAAGTAAGAGAAGATAACGATGGATTTCGTCATGAAACTGCCAAAGACGTCAAATGGTCATGATACAATTTAGGTAATCGTCGACCAACTCACAAAAATCTGCACATTTTCTGCCAATAAAGGAAACAGATTCAATGGAGAAACTAATGAGACAGTAATTAAAGGAAGTGTCTCGAGGCATGGAGTGCCAATTATAAACATCTCAGATCAAGATAGCATATTCACATCTCATTTCTAGCAGTCACTTCAGAAATATTTAGGTAACCGACTAGATATGATTATTGCTTATCATTCCCAAACTGATAGTTAAAGTGAAAGGACCATTTAAACGTTAAAAGATATGCTACGAGCATGTGTGATTTATTTTGGAAAAGGGATGGGATAGACATCTACCCTTAGTGGAATTCTCGTACAACAACGATTACCATACGAGCATCAAGGCCGCACCATTTGAGGCATTGTATGGTCGTAAGCGTCAATTACCTAGTTGCTGGGCCGAAGTTGGAGATAGCCAACTTACTGGTTAGGAGATTATTCATAAGACAGCTGAGAAGATTATTAAAATCAAGAGCCGAATTCAAGTCGCTCGTAATAGTCAAAAGAGTTACGCTGACGTGAGGCGTAAACCTCGAGAGTTTCAAGTTGGAGAAAAGGTCATGCTAAAAGTTTCCTCATGGAAAGGGTTGATACGTTTTGGCAAATGAGGAAAGCTAAACCCGCGTTATATTGGACGTCTCAAGATCTTAACAAAGGTTGGAACTGTCGCATATCGACTCAAACTTCTAGAACAACTGATCAGAGTCCATAATACTTTTCATGTCTCAAACCTGAAGAAGTGTTTATCTGACGAAACACTTGTTATCCCGTTAGATGAAATCCAAATCGACGACAAGCTTCATTTCGTCAAAGAACTGGTTAAAATCATGAACTGGGAGGTCAAACGTTTGAAACAAAGCCGCATCCCTATCGTCAGAGTACATTGGAATTCAAGAAGAGGCCTCTAGCTTACATGGAAGGCAAAGACCAATTTCAGTAGAAGTATCCGCACCTTTTTGCTAACCCCATACCTTCACCAAATACCACGACTTGAGCTTTGGGGACAAAGCTCTTTTAACGGGGAAGGACTGTGACACTCCAAAATTTTACAGGTTAATATTTTATCATTTACGTGCATTATTTTGATTTTTATAAGTTACGTGCTTAATTCGACCTAAAACCGAGGAGTTGTCCCACATATATCTGAGAAGCATCACCGGACGCATTCTGGCTTTTGATTTAACTTAGTATTTTGACGGCTATCACAATTCTACCTAATGAGAATATATTTTATTTTTAGATGTCGCGCGTTTTTAATTTTTACGGGTAGTGTAAACTTTGCTAGGTTCATTCTTGTGCACGTATATAAATATGTAGACCTCCTAAATATCACCTTGCAAGAATTCAAAAAAAGGGATCAAATTGGTCCCCCCCTCCTTTGCCTTGTTTCATCCGAACCTCCCAAGCCCCCAACATCCTTCCATTTTTCTAGATTCTTGGTTCTTATGGTACAACACTTATTTTTGTCTTGCTAGAGAATTTAACCCCACAAGTAAAGTGTCCCATGTGGGGGGTTTGTCTAGATACAATGTTCATATACCATATCACCCATTTCTTTCTTTCATTTTCTTACAAACACACACACCCCTAAAATTTTCTCTTTACTCTACTCGTTTTCTTTTTGTTGACGCCACAAAACAAACACACACATTAGTGTGTGTGTTGACTTGTCAACCAAAACATAACCCCAACCCTTTGTTCTCCTATAAATACACACACTTATTTCATTTAGGGTTCACTCTTTCTCCTAGCAACCAAAAATCAAAACCATCTATTCCTTTTCTTTCTTTTGGCTCTCGGCAAGAACAAGCAACCCACACGGGTTCATTGTCTTCCATTTTTATCCTACTCCAACTATTCTAAGTTCATTTATAAGCAAATCTAAGGTGTCTCCAAGTACTTGTTCAAGGTTTTCAAGGGTTTATCAAGAATTAAATAAGTTAAGGTTTCAAAGTATTTTGGGGTTTTTGCAAGATTTCATCTTCTCTTCTTATTTCTTGTGTTAACACTCTTGTTCATCACATTTGTGAACAAATTCTTAAACCTCTCCTTGATTCTTTACTTTGTTCATGTGTTTATGCTTAAGTATATATCCTATGATGTTTGTGTCATCGTTTTCTAAATAAACAAGAAGAAAGATTTAATTGACTTGAAGTTTTATGATTATTAATCTTGTCATATTGTTATTATTAATTTTATTGAAAGATTAGTGAAGTAGTGTGTTGATGGAGATGGAATTATGTTAGATTTATAGTGGATTTGTTGCTGGATATAGTAGTGAATGAAGATAAGTTAGATTAGGCCATTGGGGGAAGTTGTGGTGATTTTTAGCTAAGCTTTTGGAATGAAATGTTTGCTGTTCAATACAGTTCGTGTGTTTAGGGTGACCTAAAAATATTTTGACAAGTTAAAACTCAAATTTTATGATAGTAGATGTCGTTACGGAAATTTTGATATAAAGAACGGGAAAAACGGACTTATAACGAAGAAGTTATAGCTGATTTAAGTTTGGCGAAATATAAACATTTTTGACAACTTTTAAAACATTTCGGGACATTCTGTCCAGTTTTTGAATGATGTATTGATCATTTTCGGGTCTGAATCGGCGAAAGTGTATAAAAGGATACTTGTCCGGAATGATTTTTCACAAAAATAAGCGCCTTTTCTCGAGTCGTGAAAGTTTATAACGAAGGAGATACGCTCGGTCAAAGTCAGCCAATTTTTTGAAAATTATTAAATATAAATATAGCTGATTGAAACATTATTTTGGGGTTTTTGGGCATTTTCGGGTTCGTTTGAGCTATAAGAACCTTAGCGAATAATAGTGTATCACTTATAAATTAGTAGGACGCGGTAGAAACTTTATAAAACGGTATTTCATAAGCGTTAGGAGTTTACTAAAAATATAAAGTTTATATTTGACGTAAAGTACATATTAGCGAAATAAAAATGAAAACTAGACATTTAAGATCACTAAGTGCGTTTAGACGTGAAATGGACTTGACAAAAATAATTACACATCATTAACGTTCAGGATTTTTAAACTCCAAAAATGGTAACTTTCTAAAAATAGCAATTTTCGGTTAAGTGTTGAAGTATAACTAAAGCTTCAATATTTTTACTAAGTCATGTTTTGACAATTTAAACCAAGACACAAACACGTATGGATGATATTGCCTTCTATAAATGATTATTGCAATGTTTTGTTATCTATTTCTTGCTCCTAAAGCGCGTCATTTAATTAGGTCGCGGTTAGGATCATTTGGTTTCGTTCTTCGTTCGTTGATTAATTCATTTCTCATCGACTTGCTTAAGGTGAGTTTATAGCCCCACGTTTTACTCATTTAGATATACTTTACAACTTTTGGGGTGAGAAACATTGCTCTTTTTTACTTTGGACGCAAGTACGTTACTTTGTTTTATTAAATGTTTGCGGATTTGCCTAAGTACCGCTAACCTACTATTACCCGTTATCATAAACTGTTAATTTCTTGACCTACTGTACTGGTCAAGTAAGAGCGAGTGTTATAAATAGATCTATTGAGACTAATATGCCCCGTCCAGGTTTGGTGATTCTTACTTGACTGACTATATTGGTCAAACAGACGTATATCATATCGAATTGCTAGGTGGTTTTGAATTACACCTATTTAGGGCAAGCTTCACTTGGCATTTATTTGTTGCATACTTTATTTAGCTTCGGTGTCATGAGCTTAGTGCAATCGTAAATGCCTTTTTGTGATATTTCAATAGTCATATGTTTTAAATCTTGTGGTCCATACTATCGTTTTAAACCTATGAACTCACCAATGTTATGTTGATATTTTAAGCATGTTTTTCTCAAGTGCTTAGCTGTTGGAACTTGATATGCAATATGGGGTCTGCATGCATACAACTTAAATTTCAAGAATTATCTTTAACTACTCGTTGTTTTACACAACTGATTTATGCTTCCACAATGTTTTAAAATTTACATTTTGATTATTGTAAACTATTCATTTTAATTAAACAATGGGTTAATGTTTTCAAAACGTCGATATACACTACTAGAAATCCGGCGAGTAGCAACACTAAAATTCGTTGTTAAACAAGCGATAATTCCACTTTCGTTAATATTTAGGGCGTTGCAATTAAGCCCGATAACTCACCAACGTTATGTTGATATTTTAAGCATGTTTTTCTCAAGTGCTTAGCTGTTGGAACTTGATGTGCAATGTGGGGTCTGCATGCATACAACTTAAATTTCAAGAATTATCTTTAACTACTCGTTGTTTTACACAACTGATTGCTAATCTCATTTAGCATCAGATTTTTCTTATCCGTTGGAAATTTATCAACGAAAAAATTCGTTGTTACTCATATAAGTTGGTGACATTTCTGTTGCTAAAAATAAGTTGGTTACACTTCATTGCTAATTTTGTTGTTAATTGCGCTGGTAATACATGAATTTAGCAATAGATTTATGGTTGTTGGTATATCTCACAATGCTAATTTCACTTTTTCTAGTAGTGATAGTGTTCGTTCTTTATGCTTTGTGTTTGAGATATTTAAGACGTCACGCCCCAGAAACCTATTTCTGCTGCGACCCGTTTTGGGGGTGTGACAGTTCTTGTGTTAGATCTCATATTGATAAAGTTCTTTGTAGACAATGGGATAGAGTGAATGTTGTGGTTTTGGGTTGGATTTTAAACTCTATATCAGAAGAACTCTTTTTAGGTCAAATGGTTTTCTAAAAGGGCTAAACATGTTTTGGAAGAATTAAAGAAAACTTATGATAAAATAGATTGTTTTATTACTTTCAGTTTGCATCATAAAATACATACTTTAAAGCAAAATGGGTCATATATTGCTGATTATAATCATAGGTTGAATGCTATATGGAAACAATTTGATGTTTAACTTGAGTTCCCTAGTTGTACTTGTCATGCTGTTGAGGATTTTAAAAGGCATAATCAACTAATGAAACTAATGTAGTTCTTAATGGGTCTTGATGATACTGATATGAAAATTAGAAGTTCTATTCTCTCTAAAGAAACTTTACCTGATGTGAGAAGTGCTTATGCTACCATTTCTAGTGTGGAATCTCACAGAGTTGCTTCAGGTAACATAGATGGTTCCTCTTATAGGAATCATGCTTTTGCATTTGTTTCCCATGTGCCTAACAGAAACAATTTTCAAAGGAATCAGAATGTTAATAACGGACCTAGACCTAATAATAGGCAAGGAGGGGGATTTGTCCTGGTTTGTGAACACTATGGTTTTAATGATCACACTACCGGTAGATGTTTTGAGCTCATTGGTTTCCTTGCTGATTTTGGAAAAATGAAATCTGAGCAAAATTTCAAAAACAAAAATGTTTCTAATAATAATGATGTTGGGTCTAACTCATCTTCTGGTTTTACAGATGAGAAAATGTCTACTCTTATCTCTCTCATCAAGGATAACTATCTTAATGGAAAAAAATGTACAAGCCAATATGGCAGGTACATTGTTTAAGAATAGTAGAGTTTTTAATAAAAAATTACTAATTTTATGCCTAAATTGGTATGCAATGGGAAAATTGTTGATTCAGGGGCAATTCAACATATGACACACACTAATAAGGAATTAGATAATGTGTATGATATTTCCCATATTAAAATAAAGGTTGGACATCCCAATGGGACTGAGGCTTTTTGTTCTGTATGATGTGTTGGTTATATCTGAATATTGTGTTACTCTCATTTTTGTTCATAAGTTAGCTAAAGATAATAAAAATTTTGTCGCCTTTAATAAGAGTAGATGTTATTTCTTGAATCAGGATTTGAATATGAGAAATGTTTTGGGAATTGGTAACCAGTGTGAGGGGTTATACTACTTTAATAATCAAGGTATTAAAAGTAATCTTAGTAATTCTAGTTACCAATGTTTTTTGTCTCAGCATGACTGGCACTGCAGGCTTGGTCACTGTGCAGAGCCAATGTTAAATGTTTTAAAAAACTATTTACAATTTGATAATAAGGGTCAAACTATTTTTTTGTGAAATTTGTCAATGGGCTAAGCAATCTAGAGAACCATTTCTATTAAGTGATCATACTTTTGAAGTTTTGGGTGATCTTTTACATTTAGATTTATGGGGTCCTTATATGGTTACTAGTTCTGAGGAGTAGATATAATTTTTTTACTATTGTGGATGACTACAAAGAGTTGTTTAGGTTTATTTGATTACATCTAAAGATGAGGTACCATATTTAATAATTGTTTTCTATAATTTGATTGAAAATCATTTTAAAAGGAAAATTAAGATTTTTAGAAGTGATAATGGGACAGTTTGTCAACCAAACTGTAAATAAGTTTTGAAGTGATAAAGGAATAATGCATCAAACCTATTGTGCTTATACTCCATAATAAAATAGTATTGCTGAGAGGAGACATAGACATCTATTAAATGTTTCTAGATCAATTTTGTTTCAGAGGGAATTCCTTTAAAGTTGTGGACTGAATGTGTTCTAACTGCTACTTTCTTATTAAGAAACTCTCTTCTTTTATGCTAAATAGAAAATCTCCTTATGAGATGATTTATAAAAAAATCACATACTCTCTCTCATTTAAGAGTGTTTGATTGCTTGTACTTTGCTACCACTGTCAATAATAATGATAAGATTGGTAGTAGATCTGAAAAGTGTGTTATTATGGGGGTATTTCATTTTAAAAAAGGTTATAGGTTATACAGTCTTGATAGGCATCAATTCATTTTCTTAAGGGATGTTAAGTTCTTTGAATCTATTTTTCCTTTTAATGATTTTGTAACTGAAAAGGATTATACTACTTCAAATGTTTTTTAAGACTTAAATCATATAAACTTTTTTGATAAATAGTACCTTGATATACCCAATAATGGTGAGATAATAGACCATAGCCTAAATAGTGACCAAAGGTCACAGAGTGATAGTAGCCACTCTTCTGTGTGCCTAGTGGAGATATGAACACTGTTGATTTCTTAAATGATAATTCTGGGAATGATGCTTAAAACAGTGATGACATCTTTGCTGCACTGGATGAGCAGGTAACCACACTTGAAGAAAATATTATTTATAAGGGTAACTTAGATCAAAATCCAAGTACTTCTACTCAGGTTACTCAAACTGTAAAAAGATCTACAAGACAAAGTATTTTTTCTACAAACTATAATGATTTTGTTGTAGATTCAAAGTTAAAATATGAGCTTGAAAAATATGTTGGTTATTCAAAACTCAATTCTGAAAATTACTGTTTTGTTACCCAATTAAATAAAAATTTGAATAATGAAATGGATGCTTTACTTAGGAATGATACTTGGGATATTGTTGATTTACCTAAAGACAGAAAGTCTATAGGTAGTAAACGGATCTTTAAGATAAAATATAAGTCAAGTGTGAGATTGATAGATACAAGGCTAGGCTAGTTACACAAAGGTTTAATCAAAATGAAGAGATTGATTATGATGAAACATTCTCTCCTGTTATTAAAATGGTTACCGTTAGATTGTTGTTGAATATTAATGTGTCTAATTCTTGGCACGTGTTTCAACTTGATGTGAATAATGCTTTTTTGCATGATGATCTTGTTGAAACTGTGTATATGAAACCACCCGAAGGATATTTTTCTACTGGAAATAATAAAGTGTGCAGACTTAAAAAGTCTTTATATGATTTAAAACAAACACCTAGACAGTGGAATGTAAAATTGACTTATGTTCTCATTGAGAATGGTTTTAGTCAAAGTAAATCATACTATTCTTTGTATAGTAAGTCTGTATACGTTTTTTTCTTGCTTTGCTTGTTTATGTGGATGATATTATCATTAATGGTAACAGTGTATTTGAAATTGATAAGTTCAAAGTCTTTCTTAAGTCTAAATTCATGATAAAAGACTTAGGAAAGCTTAAATATTTTCTAGACATTGAGGTTATTGATACAGATAAAGGTATTTGGCTTAACCAAAGAAAATAAGTTCTTAATTTGTTATTTGAGTATGGTTTGCTTGCATGTAAACTTGCTAAAACACCTTTGGTATCTAAAATTGCTATATCTAATGGGGCTACTGATGAAGATCCTATTCTTGATAACATTATTGATTATCAAAAGTTAATGGGCAATTGATTTACTTGACTAAAACTAGGCCTAGTATCTTTTATGTTGTTCAGTGTTTGAGTTAATTTATGCATTCTTCTATGAAGTCTCATCTTAAGATTGCATTCAATATATATTGAGATATCTTAAAAGCTGTCCAGGTTTGGGTATTCATATTATTAAGAACTCTGATATGAGTTTAAAGGCTATCTCAGATGTTGATTAGGCAAAATGTGTTGTTCTTAGAAAATCTATGACTGGGTATTTTGTTTTTTTGAATGGGTCTCTTGTTTCTTGGAGAAGAAAAAAGCAAATTAATCTCTCTAAATCATCAACTGAAATAGAGTATAAGGCTCTTGCTTGAGTTACAAGTAAATTGATTTGGATTTTAAATGTCTTAAAAGATTTGAACTCTAGTAATTTTTTACCAGTTTCACTGTACTGACGACAGTTCAGCTATTAAAATAGCTTTCAAATTTATTTTTCATGAAAGAACAAAAACACTAAGAAATTGATTTACATTTTGTAAGGGAAATTTTTTTAAGTGGTGTTGTGAAAACTATTAAAGTAGATTCTGCAAATTAAATTGCAGATATCTTAACAAAAGGGTTGGATACAATTCTGCATAAAGAGTTGGTTAATAAACTAGGTATGTTTGATATTTACCAAGTTGAGACTAAGGGAGGATGTTTAAATAGTAGTCTCAACTGGTAATAAAGTTTAGGGACGGATGTTGTTATTTTCTATTCTTGTCTTATTGCTTGTTTCACGTTTAGGTTGTGTTTGAATGTTCATATATAGTTGGAGGGCTGATCTTTCCAATAATTGATTCCTAAAGCTGAAGTCTAGGCCTATATAAGATCCATTGACCAGCTGATTTTGATATCTCTGATTCTTATCTCATCTCACTTCATTCGATTAGTCTATCTCACTCTCAATTTTGTAACTCTAGTTTTTATAACTCATCTTGATCTTTTCTTTGTTTTTGATCAATTGTAATAAAACAATTAATGTTTAGATAATTAATCCACACATGTATAACAATGTTGGATATTTGTTTAGTGTTTTATATAACTGATTGAGATTTGGGTTAATAAAAGTGATCACATTATATTTTTCTACACCATCCCGTGAAATCTCTCTATCACACTTAAAAAACATAGTCGTTGTCTTAAGAAAAAACATAAAAAGCCTAGTCACCCAACAATTGCTGTCACTTAATTTTATATTTATTTATTGTCGTACCTACTGCTTTCGCTTTGTTAACGCTTTATTTTGCTGATGCAAATGAAGTTTTGTCTCCGCTTGCTGTCGAACGTCTTCATCAACAAATTTTTATTGTTTTAATATAAATAGAATTGTTGAGATGTTATTATTAGTATGCACTTGGTATGTGCTAAATTACACATACCTTTTTCCATTAAAAACGGACTTAAATGACCAAAAACAGACAGAAATTGCCAAATATATGTTTGTTTTGCATTTGTGTTGTGCAGGAAACGGATATTCACAAAAGGACAAAAAACAAAGCCAAAAACGACAAAACTGAGCACGGAATGGAAAAGTGTGAAAAGACGAAGCCAAATCGAAGCCAAAAAGTCAATCAAGTCAAAAAGTCAATAGGAAAGTCAAACAGTCAAAGTCAAAGTCAACCCCAACAAAGTCAAAGTCAAGAGGAAGTCAAAATCAGAAGAAATATAACTTGAGGGACCAAAAATGCCAAATCCCTAAGTGTATTACAAGAAGAAAAAGACTACAAGGGCTGATTTTGCAATTTACTTGAAATAACAAGTGAGGGGGCATTCCTGCCAATGTCCCAAACTTGTTTTACCACATGGACTGTTTTTGCAATGAGAGATATAAGGTTGAGGGGGCATTTCTGCCAAACCCTCAACCTTGTATCACCACAAGGACCAAGATTGCAATACACAATATAACTTTGGGGGACCAATATTGCCAACTAACCAAATCTTCCCCTGTTTTGTTTATAACCCATTTTCCCGCCCTTTTCAAACCCCAACACAACATCACGGGTGTTCACCCACTCTTTACCCTGCAACACCAAACAAAACCCCATGGATAAACATCCCTCTCCTTCTCCACTATCACCCCACTCAAGGTATATTGCCAACTTGGCAATCTCACCAATTTCGAGCAACACCAACGGCTGAGATGGTGATCCAAAGAAGCATTAGGTTGAAATCAATGGCCAAGGATGGCTTATGATGGTTTGCACTCACAAGAGAAACACAATATGTGTTTATGTCTCTCAGAAGAAACACAAGCTTAAGGAATTGAAGACTTGGGTTTTCGGGTATAAATACCCAACCCAATGTAGCCAAAAGGATGAGCAACATCTACGGATGGTGTTGGAGATTCTTAGACAGAAGAAGTTGTATGCGAAGTTTTCGAAGTGCGAGTTCTGGTTATAGCAAGTCGATTTCCTTGGTCATATTGTATCTACAGACGGCATCATTATGGATCCATCAAAGGTTGAGGCTATCACCAAATGGCCGAGACTGTTAGGTTATTAGCAGTAATTAACCAAAAAGAATTAAGTTATTTAGTTAAAAAAACAAAAAAAAAGAACAAAAATTCCACTCAAAAAAAAAATACCACAGCTTGAATTTGGGAAGATAAGCCAATTATAAAAGGGCTTATGGACAATACCACTTAGCTGTGATAGGTGCTGGAGCTTGTAGACAAAGCTTTTAATAGCTTATTAACCCTTGTTTAGAGCAAAGGGCCTTGTAAGCCCTTTTTCTTTCATTTAAACTTATTTTTCTTGCATTTGCTTATTTTCAGCTTGTTAGTGCTTATCTCCTGTTCCATTGTGCTTATTTATGCTTATTATTGTTGTCTAGTGCTTAAAATATAGATCTTGTAGTTTAAAATCTCATTTTACAAGTTTTTCTTAAAATCTTCAATAATTAGTTGTCATAACGCCATTCTTGTCTGCTTTTTTTTAAGTGCTTATTTGTTGTTGCCTTTAGCTTATTTCTACTAATAATTCATGTCTAATAAGTTATCTTTAGGAGTCTTGGCTTAAATCAACCATCTCAGCCCTAAAAAGCCTAATTCAGAAGTTAAAAGGGGTGTTTTGTGATAAGGACCCAAAGTGGGTCCAGTTCGTTAAAAAACATTTTTGGGTCATTGGCTAACTTTGGCCAGCCTTATTAAGTTAATTTTAAGCTAATTTCAAAAGTTTTTTAAGTCTAATGGTGATTTTTCAAGTTTTTCTATTAAACTCTTACAAACTGTGGTCAAAAACAGTTTGCAAGAGCTTATTGGGTTAAGGCTTTTTAATCTTGTTTTTGAGACTTGTTTTGGTGATAATTATAGGTTTAAAATGCAGTACTAAAGCCTTTGGTTTTCCTAATTGTCCAAGCAAAAAACGTCAAGTAATTTCTGTTAAATTTTCATAGTCAATCTGTCACTTTTTTCAATTTTGAGTCACTTAAATAGTTTTATTAGCTTTTGAAAATTTGGTGCACAAGCTCATTGGAAGCTTGTGTCTATCGTTTCAGCTTATTATTTTATTTAAAGTTTATTTGGGTGGCTTATTTTTAAACTATCTTTTTTGTCCCCCTTTTTTCCTTCAAATCTCCCCTGGTGCTAGCAGATGTTTATCAAACCACTTATTTTGGCTTAGTTGTTAAATTTAGTTTAATGAAGTGCATTTTCAAAAGCTCATAAAACTCTTTAATAAGCTTTAGAAGCTCAGACCTGGAAGACCCCCTTAGCTCAGTTTAACATAAATACCTAAATTTGTCATTATGTATGCAGTTTAGGATTTGTAGTTGAATGCTTATTGTAGCTTATTAACTTTAGCTTAGGGTTTAATCTTGTTTTTAATAGATCATTAGTTGTAAGTTAATCCATTAGTTGCTTTTTCTTTATTTTCTTGTGCTTATTTAAGCTAGCAGCATTAAATTTTAAAACTAGCAGGACTAACTTAAAAGTTAGTACTGCTAGGTTCATAAGCTCATTGTGGCTTAATTTTGAGGTGCTATTGGTGTTTCAAACCCCTAAAAAGTGGGGCTTAATTGAAGCCTTATTGGCAAATCATCAAGGCTTGTGGGCCCCACTTATCCTTAAGAACACTTAAGGAGCTTAAAATAATCCCCAAAAGCTGTCCCAACAGTTTGCAAACAGTTTATAAGCCCTTTGGGCTTATCCATTTTTTTTCTTGCTTGTTTCTGATTTTAAGCGTTCAGTTGTGCTTATTAGGTGGGGACCCTTAAGCAATTTTGCCCGGCGTTAGTATAGTTGTAGCTTATTTGAGCTTATTTAGTTTAAAAAATTCTAAGTCTTAGTGTACACTTAGCTTAATAAGCCATTCTGTCACTTTTAAGCTCATTTTCCAGCTTATTTATAAGCTTTTGTAAAAACTTGTAGTTATAAAAATTGCTTATTTATAACCCTTTATTTTTTTTAAGTTTGTTAAAAAAAGTTTTCAAAAAAAAAATAAAAGGGGAAAGTGGGAAGTCAGGGGTGAGCAAGACTCGAACCCCCGACCTCTACCACTCTCACCCTTTATAAACACAACACACACTACCGCTGCGCCCTTGGGTCTTTTCTATTAGACCTTTGGGCGCTTTGGTATTTAAAGGTGTTTTGCCCCTTTAAGCTTATAAGCTGTTTGGGCTTATTTGATAGCTTATTTGATAAGCTGGTCAAGCCAGCTTATTTTTCTTAGGACCGTCACACTTTAAAGTATTTTTTGTAAATTTTTCAGATTTTTATAAAATCGTTTTGTATTTTTTTATAATTTATTTTCTTTCAAAACTTTAAAAAATCATAAAAAATAAAATAATAATCAGAAAAATACAAACTTTTTTCTAAAATTTCTTTTAGTCATTATTTGTCTGAGGAAAAATAAATTACATATGTAGGGTAATTTTTACAAAATTTCACTTAAAGAACGGGATTCGTTCCATTCTTGTCTTGATTCGTTTTTGTGGGGGCAAACGCCTACGATTTCAGTCTAGGTTTTTTTTTAAACTTTGTTATTTGTCATTTAGAATCTATTTTAGCTTTTAAATTTGTTCTAGGGTTTAATTTGCAAAATTTAGATTTTTAGCCCTCGTTTTTCGTGCCCGTTTTAGGTTTTAAGTTATATAGCTTTCATTTTTAGGTTTTATTTAATCGTTTTTGCATATTTAACTTGTAGAAATAGAAAACCAATCAATACCTTTGGGTTATATTCCAAACATCAATCATCAATCCGTCATTCGATTTTCCATTTAAGCCTCGTTGGGACAAAACGACCCGGGAATCATACTTCCGGCTACATATATATTATATTTAGTGGACTTTTGACCATTCCTTGTGTAAAGGTAATTGGTTGAGTGTTTGCTTATATTATATATATATATATATATATATATATATATATATATATATATATATATATATATATATATATATATAGATATTATAATTTTGACGAATCAATTTTGGCGGCCGCTGCCGGAGGCTGAAAACGATAAATCGTGTACGTTGAATTGTGTGTTTGAATCGTGTGAATATTTTTCTTCTATAACAATATAAAAAGTAAAAAATAATCTTTTATTTTCTTTATTATATAATTATCATATAAAAACAAAAGAAAAAACAAAAATATAAAAACATTGTCCATAAAAAAAGAAAAAAAGAATTCACAAATTGGTAAAATACCAAATATATAATCTCAATTGAGGATTATCATAATAACTTCCGTGAACTTGTTGGTTTCCCAAATCGAACAAAAGATTTAAAAACTTGCCATTTGTGTCGCTTACGACGTACGGCTCATATTGAAAGGTTAAACAAACTAAAAAGTGAGTATAAGGAGGGTTGTTCCGAGGAACTACGACCCGAAAGGAGAAATAAGCTTCGCGCTATTCCTACTCCTCCGCTCACCTGTGCCATTTATCTTTTGAGAGCTATCGTAGAAGTAGTAGATTATTTGGTTGAAGTTGTCCTACCATCATTGTCTGTAAAATACATTGTGAATAAATCATTAAAAACCAACAAAAAAATTAGTGTAATTTTTTCTTTTTAAATTTCATATTTTGTGCATGCGCACTCGTTCTCAGCCCGTAATCGTCGACTACAACAAGTACCGACAAACTTCTGTTGAATACCCAAACTTAAAACCAAATAACAATCAAGAAACTTTCAATCCTCACATAGTTACGATGGACGATAATCGTACTATGGCGCAATTACTCGAAGCACCCACCGAGGGTTACGAGGATGCGATCGTTGTTCCCGAAATTACCGCAAACAACTTTGAGATCAAGCATGGTCTACTTAATCTTGTTCAAAACAAGCAATTTTATTAGACACGAATTAAAGAAACCCACAGCTCACATCCAATATTCAACAAGATCACTTCAACGATGAAGTTCCCGAACGTCCGATACGTCGGTTAAGCTTATGCTTTTCCCATTTTTCCCTCGAGGGAGCAGCCCGATTTGGCTTGAATAAAGAACACCCCCCTCGATCGCTTCTTACATGGGATGATCTTGTTTCGAAATTAATTAACAAATTCTTCCCTCCCTCTAAAACAACAAATCTTCAAAATGAAATCACAAGATTTCAACAAAAATTTGATGAAAGATTTTACGAGGCATGAGACCGATTCAATGATCTTCTTAGGGATCCCGCTCATGGGTTTTCCCGAATTGCATCAACTCGATACATTCTATAATGCCCTAAATTCGAATGATCAAGATTCATTGAACTGCCGCTGGCGGGTGGTAATTTCTGATAAACATGCCTTGAGAATGCCTAAAAATCATCGAGAGCAAGTCCAAAGTTCGTCAATCACGAAGCAAGGCCATTGTTTCCAAAGTGAGTACGAGCTCTTCTACCCCAGCAGTTTCATCCGATGTTGCTGAGCTAAAAGATATGGTTAGAGCATTGATTCTCGATAGAATACCAAACCCCACTCCCTAAAACGGTTAGAGCATAGTTTTGTAACTTGTGGGGAGGTCATTCTTACCAAAATTTTCAGGCCACCGATGGCAAACATTTATCGTGCAATATCAAGAGTATGTGTCACAAGCCGCTGCGGCCAAATTTCAACCTAGGGAAATACCGTTTACCGACCTCAAATGAATGCAAATCAAATTCAACCTCCCAGTTTTCCTCCCATTCAAAGCCATCAAGGAAATAATCAAAACAATTTCAATCGGGGAAACAATTACAATCAAAACCGAGGGAACAATTTCAACCAAAGCCAAGTTTACCGTCCCCAGGTTAATCAACCACCAGCTTACCAAGCTCCTGTTCCTCAGACACATGGTGTGTCCAAAACTGATTTTGACAACTACGTCAAGGCTAATGATGCAGTTTTGAGGAACATGCAAAACCAAGGCCAAACCTTGCAAAACCAAATGGCCAATTTAACGGACATGCTTTCCAAGTTTGTGACCTCTAATACCGCCTCTACTTCAGGTTCGGGAACTCTCCCTCTCCCTGTAACACCATACCACCCGAAGGAAAATTTGAAAGGTATCACCACCCGAGTGGTGTTGCATATCAAGGACCCGCGATTCCTTCTACTTCATCTTCTCCTCCGAAAGTGATGAATCGTGATACCGAGGTTACAAAGGACACGATGCTTCCTACTAATAACGGAAGCACCGAAGACGTCCAACCTCCGGTAGTTCAAGTCCAATCTCAAAATCCAATCTCCAAGCCCGATGTTGATCCCGTTAGTGCTCCGATGCCTAACCAACGAACATCAATTTCCTGTTCCTTAAGAAAAAATGATAAAGACGCCGTAAAAAGCAAACGACCAAATTGAGAAATTCTACAAAATCTTTAGAGATTTAAGTTTCGAAATTAGCTTTACAGATGCCTTGACCCTTATGCCGAAATTTGCCTCGACACTAAAAACTTTAATCGGAAACAAAGAAAGTTAGTGAAATGGTGAACTCCATTGAACGAGAATTGCTCAGCAGTCATCCTAAACAAGTTACCGAAAAAACTTGGAGACCCTGGCCGATTTCTTATTCCATGTGAATTTTCTGGGATTAATACATGCAACGCCTTGGCCGATCTCGGCGCAAGCATTAATCTTATGCCATATTCCGTCTGGAAAGATCTCTCTCTTCCCGAACTAACCCCGACTTGCATGACGCTAGAGCTAGCAGACCGTTCAATCACTGAACCATCGTAATGCCTAAAGACGTCCTTTTAATGGTGGAAAGGTCCAGTTTCAGCAGATTTTTGTGGTCTAGATTTGAGCCAGACCCCGAGTACCTTTAATTCTACGAGAGAAGTTTTCGTAAAGACTATCGTGCATTGATAGAGTTTTACGCAGGCGAAATAAACCCTTCGTGTGGCAAAGAGGCCATCAATTTCAATCTGGACAACTTCGAGATACACGGCTAAAATACAATCATATTACCGATGAACCTAATTGACGTAATTGAATTGCATTGTGAAGAATACACGCAAGAAGTTCTTAGGTTTTTTCTGATTCAGTTGCATACGTAATCCTTCTCCGGATTACAATCCCTAATTGTTTCAAATTCTTCACCAACACAAACCCCTTCGGGATAGTGATTTACTCCTCCTCGAAAGAAGCCAACGCTTTTAATAGCTGTCAATAACAGCCATTTTACGAGAAATTGATGCTACTTAACTATGATCCGGGAGGGTAACCTTCTTATCTGAACACTTCCAATAGTCGAACCGTTACCTCCTCTTCCGAATCATAAAGATTATTCACCGAAATCCGGAAGAACTTAAAGTTGTTGAAGCTAAAATCGTTAAATCATCATTTGATAAGCCTCCCGAGGTTGAACTCAAGGACTTGCCACCTCATTTAGAATACGCATTTTTGGAAGGCGACGACAAGTTGCCCGTCATAATTGCAAAAGACTTGAAGGATGAGAAAAGGCAGCTCTTATCAAGTTCCTAAAGTCCCCACAAGCAGCCATCGCTTGGAGAACCTTTCCGATATCAAGTGTTGATCCTGAGCTTTGTACTCCCAAAATCCTATGGAAGAGGACTACAAACCAACATTTCCGATCAAAGACGGGTAAAACCCAAAGATCCACGATGTCATCAAAAAGAGTTGACAAAAACTTCTGACGTCGGATTAATTTATCCGATCCTTTGACATCCATATAAGCCGATACACTGGTACAAAGAAAGGGTGGCATACCGCATCAAGAATGATGATAATGATTTGATACCAACTCGATTGGTCATGGGATGGAGAGTGTGCATTGACTACAGAAAGTTGAATGAGGCCACCCGGAAAGACCATTTCCCATTGCCCTTCATAGATCAAATGCTCGAAAGACTTGCGGGAAACCAATACTATTGTTTCCTCGATGGCTTCTCGGGTTATTTTCAGATTCCTATTGACCCGAAGGATCAAGAGAAAACAACATTCACTTGCCATACGGAACGTTTGCCTATCGCCGCATGCCTTTTAGGCTATGCAATGCACCAGGTACGTTTCAACGATATATGATGGCAATCTTCCATGACATAATCGAAAAAATAATGGAAGTGTCATGGATGACTTCTCAGTCTTTGAGATTCTTTTCTCCTACATGCCTATCCCTTTGGAAAAAAGTTAAATCGGTGTGAAGACACCAATAGACCCATAACTTAGGAGAATAGCTATTTTTATGGTTAAAGAAGCATTGGTTTCCTTGGACATAAAATTTCTAAGTCAGGAATTGAGGTCGACCGTGCTAAAGTTGAAGTTATAGCCAAGCTCCCTCACCCGACTACTGTGAAAGGTGTTCGTAGTTTTCTTGGGCATGCCGGTTTTTACCGACGTTTCATACAAGACTTTTCAAAAATTGCCCGTCCAATGACCCACTTGCTTGAAAAAGAGACTCCATTTTTCTTCTCAAAAGAGTGTATCGAATCCTTTAATACACTTAAAAGAAAATTGACCGAGGCTCTAATTTTGATTGCTCCCGACTGGGACTTGCCCTTCGAACTCATGTGTGATGCAAGCGACTTTGCAATTGGGCAGTCCCAGTAAACAAAAAAACAAAGCATTTCCAACATTCACTATGCCAGCAAGACAATGATCGAAGCTCAAGCACACTACACTCCGACCGAAAAAGAATTTACATGCCGTATGTAACGCTTTTGAGAAATTCCGGGTCATAACTTCATTTTGTCCAAAGCATAGTGTACACAGAGAACCATTCTCTGTTAATATAAAAAAGAGTATCTCTTTGCTAAAAAGGATGCTAAGGCAACTGATGCGGTGGATCCTTCTCCAAAATTCGATGTTGAAACCAGACAAAAAGGAGCAGAAAATCTCGCCGCCGATCATCTCTCCAGACTTGAGAACCCTCACCAAAATGAGTTCGAGAACAAAGAAATCACTAAAACATTTCCACTCGAGACTCTTGGATCGGTTGCTCTTCGGTGATGAGAATAACCCAAGGTTTTGCCGACTTGCAAACTAACCATGCGGGGAACATCATTGTCCCAAGAAAGTCGACCCAGCAGAAACAAGTTTTTCAAAGAGTCAACATTATTTCTGGGATGACCCCTTTCTATTCAAGATCTGTGCTGACCAAGTAATTAGGCGTTGCGTTTCGGGGCAAGAAGCTTTTGACATTCTCAAAGCTTGCCACAGTAGACCCACCAGGGGATACTACGGTGCCAATTACACCGCTAAAAAGATCTTCGATTCAGGATTCTATTGGCCCACGATCTACAAGGATGCCCATGACTTTGTCACCCGATGTGACATTTGTCGAACGTCCAGGCACACATTTCACAACATGATGAATGCTTACAAAACTCCTATCTTAAGTTTTGGCGAAATCTTGACATTTGGGGCATTATTTTATGGGCAAATCTCGACTCAAGAGGGAACAAAATATATACTCATGGCAGTCGATAATATCAAAATGGTTTGAAGCAAAGCGCTCCCCACCAATGATGCCCAGTTGTTTTCAAATTCTTAAAACTCTCTTCTCCAATTTGGTGCCCCCCGTGCAACATAAGTGATCGCGGAAACCATTTTTGCAATGACCAGTTTCAAAGTCATGCTGTAAATATGAGTCCACTCATCACCTCCTCCACCGCGTATCACCCCACAAACAAGTGGGCATGTTGAGTATCCATCCGTGGTTTGAAAAGAATTCTGAAAGGACGTGGGCAAAAACCAGTGCCTCTTGATCGGACAAACTGATGAGCACTCTGGGCCTTTCCGTATAGCTTACAAAACACCCATCGATGCACTCGTACAAGCCTTGTATATGGAAAGGCAGTCAATCTACGATTGAGTTGTGAGCACAAAGCTACTAGGCCTTAAGCATACAAAATTTTATTAACAAAACCGCGTGATCACAGAAAAGTTAGCTCAACGAACTTAATGAACTTCGTGATCATGCCTACAAAACTCTTTTGACTATACAAGAAAACAAAGAGAATCCATGACTCCAAGATCAAAAACAGCGTTTTCAACGTCGGTGATCGAGTCTTCATTTTTAACTCTAGATTGAAGATTTTCTCGGGCAAGCTTAAGACCCGCTGGAGTGGACCATTCACTGTAACCCAAGTTTTTCCATATGGCACTGTCGAGTTATCCCAAAACTCTGGGCCAAACTTCAAAGTGAATGGTCATCCGTTATTTGAAACTCTAACTTTGGAGGGACATACCAACTGAGGTGTCCCGGATCCTCCAGACGTTCCCCATGTACCAATAAATCAGGGAACCGGTCAAGCATAACGAACCTTAAACAAGCGCGCTTCGTGGGAGGCACCCCATGCTTATCAGTAGTAGTATGTAGTAATAACTGTTTTTGTGTGAGGAGGCTTACATCTTCCATTACCCGTGTTTTGTCCGTGTTTTGTATGTCCAGGATTTCTCGGATTGTGAAGACTCTCATGCTCGCAGTTTCATCTTTCCTCACAAGAGATTCACATCACAGCTTCATGTTTGGGAATACCAATATCCAAATCTGATCGACTAACGTTTATCTTGGGCACCTTAATAAACGGCCTTAGATTTACGTAGGTACCCCTTTTAAAACATCGAGGACGATGTTTAGTTCTAGTATGGGGGGGGGGGAATCTTCGATTTGATTTTGCCTGCAGCCGTTGTTATCACGTAATCCCGTTTTTACCACCAAAATTTTCGCAAAAATACCAAAAAAATGAAAAAATTTAAAAATTTTCAAAAATAAAATAAGTGTTTTGTCACAGTTTTGACTGTCCCAATGGGTAGAATGAGAATAAATTTTGACTCGATCGGGCGTGTTGAGCCCTAGCTTTGTTCCTTAACCATTTAATAAACGAAAGTTTATTAGGCTAAGCTTTCGCGGATCCTTTTATTAGGGATTTTAAATTTGCGAAGAACGAAAAATGATAGTGTTATTTACAAGTAGGATGAACAAGATTATTTGGAAATCTTAAAAGCTTATAGGTATAACTTGTCATTTTTTCTCCCAGAACTCTTGAACCTTACTAATAAAACTGCTCAAAATTTTGCTTTAACTTTAAACTGACATTTTCTAAAAAGAAGCTCTTTCGGAAACGAAAATATTCATCTTAGTTCAGCTTTATACTTGAGTTTCTAAAACGAAATTTTCTCTATTACGGAAAATATGTTGCAAGTAAAAAAAATGATGAAAAAATAAATAATATAAACTGTGGGCTGATAAAGGTTTACTGCATCTTGCCGGCTCACAACCGATGTTGCAGTCTTCAAAACAAGGCCCATAGTGAGATAATAAATCTGTAGGTGTTATCAATAAGAAACCGTCGTCAGACTAAGTCACTACATCTTGTCGGAGGCGTGGCCGATGTTGTAGTCATGTAAATGATGACGGTAGTATAGTGTATAGCAATAAATGAAAATTTAATGGTTAAGATTTCTTTTTCTAAACTCAAGTATAATTTTGAACTAAGAATAACTTGCTTTAAGACTTCAAAAGTTGTTGGTTGCCGTCGGTAGATTATTTCGATTAAGTATTCTCCGTGGGTTCAAAAACCTAGGCACTAGCTGATGAGGCTGGGACGTTCCGAGAAGAAAGGTCGCTACATGGAATAGTCCACACCAATGAGATCATTAAAATTTTGATGTTTACGTGCTTTGAGTAGTATTGTTTATTTAACGGTAAATCTAAAAATCCGGCTAAAAAGAGAGTATCCCGCTATTAACATTGCCAACATTCTCCTGGCGTTCTCAACCTGATAACCTAAAAGTCGAACTCGGCTGGGATCTATCGAAATATGCATGGTTGGTGGGTGATCTAGTCTTTTCCTCAGATTTCTTCAGAATATCGTATCCACATAAACTATGCTACTTTCTAAAATTATCGATCTAAATTTAACTTAAAATTAAGCACAATCACTCTAATTGAACAATTGTTGGGAGCAAAAAGTTGACAAGTCATAGTTATAAGTAGTGTTAGCATCTTTACTTGTACTTAACAGTGATTTCGTTTTTACGCTTAGTTTGGGACTAGTGGAAAATCAGGGACGATGAATTTATCTATTCGGACATCCATAGATTATTCTATGAGCGCTTCTCATTCTATGATCCCAGTGTTGAAAAAAAATAAGAAGTCAAAGCAGGCAAGTTAAGAAAAGAAAAGAAGGAAAATCCAAAAATATTAGGGATAGTTAGTGTACATATAAAAATGGTAAAAACGAGACTTGTCAAAACTAGTGATTCTTTAGTTCCCCTTGACGAACACTTAACTACTTTTCGAGGTTATTAGTCGAGGGGGATTGAGATTCTTAGTTTTCGTAAATGTTTACTTCATAACATTGCGTGAGGACACGGCAATACCTTAGTATGGGGGATTTTGGTATGTGCTTAATTACACATACCTTTATCCATTAAAAACGGACTTAAATGACCAAAAACAGACAAAAACTGCCAAATATATGTTTGTTTTGCATTTGTATTGTGTAGGAAACGGATATTTCAGAAAGGATAAAAACGAAGCCAAAACGACAAAACTGGGCACGGAATGGAAAAGTGTGAAAAGACGAAGCCAAATCGAAGCCAAAAAGTCAATCAAGTCAAAAAGTCAATAGGAAAGTCAAACAGTCAAAGTCAAAGTCAACCCCAACAAAGTCAAAGTCAAGAGGAAGTCAAAATCAAAAGAAATATAACTTGAGGGACCAAAAATGCCAAATCCCTAAGTGTGTTACAAGAAGAAAAAGACTACAAAGGTGGAATTTGCAATTTACTTAAAATACAAGTAGAGGGGGCAAAACTGCCAAACCCCCATACTTGTATTAACATAAAGGACTAAGTTTGCAATTAGAGATATAAGGTTGAGGGGGCATTTCTGCCAATCCCTCAAACTCATTTAACCACAAGGACGATTCCTGCAAATGAAACAATAACTTCGGGGGACCAAAGTTGCCAAACCACCCAAATCTTCCCCTGTTTCGTTTATAACCCATTTTCCCGCCAATTCAAAACCCAAGAACCCTTCACGGGTCTTCTTCCCCGCAATTACCATGCAAGTCCCATATTACCCAATGGGTAATAACCCTTTCCCCTCTCCACTAAAACCCTAATCCCACCCACCTTTCCACTTTGTCAATCCTCCATTTCCCAAAGCTCATCCAACGACCATGATGAAATCAAAGAAGCATAAATGAAAATTAAAGGCTGAGATTGCTTTGAGCTTTTCACTCACAAAACAAGCACACCTTGCTTTTGTCTCTACAAAGAAACACATGAAGAAGAAAAGAAGAGAAGACCCAAGACCTTACTTTTTAGTATAAATAGATGGCTCTTGTAAGCCATTGAAATCATCTATCTTTTAGCTTATTTTCAGTCAATTTTAGCTTATTGTATTCTTTTTTTAAGTCTTGTAATATTTCTTTCAGCTTAATGAAGTTTTGAAGTTTTTAAAGTTAAAATCCGTATTTTAAATTTCAAGTCTTAAAGTTGTTAATTTGTTATTAATTTGGTTCACAAGCTTTTATAATAGCTTAATGTTAGGTTATTAGCAGTAATTAACCAAAAAGAATTAAGTTATAAAAAAAAGAAACCAAAAAAAATCCACTTAAAAAAAATACCACAGCTTATTTTTAAGGATGATAAGCCGGATATGGATGGGCTTATGGACTCACTAGCTTGTTAAATACAAGCTAGAGCTTTGTTGATTAAGCTCTAATGAGCATTGACACCCTTGTTTAGAGCAAAAAGGGGTTTGTAAGTCATTTTCTTTCATTTAAGCTTATTTTCTGCATTTTCTTATTTTTTAGCTTATTTGTGCTTATTTTCTTTTTCAACATGCTTATTCATGCTTGCTTATCATGTATTAATATTTACTTTTGAGACCATTGCCCTTAATCACCTTAAAATCAGTTTAAAAAGACTTTTTAAGTCATAAAGGGGTGTTTGGGTCAAGGATGAAAACGGGTCAAAATGGTATGGTCATGGGTTGGTGTCACTTTGCCAACTTTGGCTAGCATTATTAAGCTCTTGTGAGTGTGTTTTCCCAATTTTTCAAGTCCTAAAAGCATTTCTCAAGTTTTCTCATTGGTTCCTCAAATCTGTTGAATTTAAAAAAAAAAGGTTTCATGAGCTTATTTGTTTAAGCCTTTGAAAACCTGAAGTAAGGTTTAGAATTATGTCATTTGTGTGTGTCAAAGATAGTTAGTTAGGTCCTTAGGTTTTACTTACATTTTATTCAATTCTGTCAACATAGTCTTTGAGATTTTAAAAGTCAAAACTTGCCCATTTTCATTCTCAAAAATTGGAGGTTAAATTAGTGTTTTAGGTTCTAGAATTTTGTGCACAAGTTCATTTCAAGGCACTTTTCATCTGTTTTAAGTTGATTTTTGGTTTTGAGCTTATTAGGGTGCTTATTTTTAAGCTCACTCTTTCACAAAATTTCTTTGAAAAAACTGCCCTGGTGCAAAACAGCCAATTGGCAACCCTTTTTCTTGGCCTATTTAAGCTGGAGAGCTTAAGCTTTCTACATTTTTAGAAAGCTTATAAGCCCTTTAATAAGTCCTCAAAAGCCCACACCTTAAGACACACTCTAGGTGGCTTATTTTTAAGCTAAGAATTGGCCTTTGGCTGTTGCTCAAATAGCCTTGAGCTCAAAAGCTCAATTAGCTTATTTAAGCTTGTGGCTTATTACTTTTGCTTATTTCTTATTGCATTAGGTATGTTAAATTAGTTTAGATAGTTTTTTAATAAATTTAGCTTATTTTGAGTTTTTTAGAGCTTATTTTCATATCTGCCAAAAAATCCCCTAGTACTAAAGCCATTTTTGACAGCTTCTTTAAGCTGTCTAATTGCTTCCATTTCCTTTCTAAAAAGCAATTTTAATGAGCTTTTAGGGTGTGCTTTAAGCCCCTATAAGCTCAACCATTGGGTCTCACTTTAAGGGCTTAACAATAAGCCATAAAAGTGCCCCAAGGGCATTTTGGGACTGCAACGCAAGCCCATTTTGGCTTATAGGTTATTTGGCTTTTCTGGCTTATTGATTCCTCTTCCTTAGCTTATTTGTGTTTTGTGTTGGCTTATTAGGCATAGTTAAGCCCTTTTGTATGCTTATTTGTTCATACCTTTTGCTTTTTAGCCCTTTATTAGTTTAGCAGCCTAAGTGCTTATCTAGCAGTACTAACTTTAAGGTTAGTACTGCTGAGATTTTAAGCTTATCTCTGGCTTATTCAGTTGTCCTAATTAGCTTAATTTAGTTCCTTTGTTATTATCAGAGTGCTTTGTTACTTTGCCTTTCATTTTCATTTGCTTATTGTGCCTAAAAGCCAAAAGAATAACCAAGCAATTTGAGCTCTAAGTACTTTAAGCATTCTGTCCTTCCTAGCTTTTTCTAGCAGCTTTTTCACAGCTTATTCTTGTTTCAAAATAAGTTTAGAATGTTTTTTCTTAGAGTTTTTTATGTCCTCTTTTCCTTTTTCTAGATTAAGGGTTCTCAAGTTTTTGTCTTGTGGCTTATTTTTAAGCCACAAAGTGCCCTTTGTCTGTTTTTAGCTAAAATTCCATGTCAGTAGCTTAATAAGCTCTTTCAAGCTTATTTTTCTTTCTTTTTGCTTAATTCATCATGAATTTGCTTATTTGCTTAGTTTAGCTTCATTTTAGCTTACTTGCATCTTTTGTAGCCTTTTCAAAGTCCAAAAAAGAAAAAAAATAAGCCTTAAGCTTTCTTAAGCCATTCTGCCAACTTTAAGCCCGTTTTCCAGCTTATTTATAAGCTTTTGTAGAAACTTGTAGTTTTAAAAATTGCTTATTTATAAGCACTTTTTAAGTTTATAAAAAAAAATTTGAAAAAAAAATAAAAAGGGGAAGGCCAAAGCCCCGGGTGAGCAAGACTCGAACCCGGGACCTCAAAGCCCTCACCCTTTATAAACACTACACACCCTACCGCTGCGCCCTTGGGTCTTTTCTGTTAGACCCTTGGGCACTTTGGTATTTAATTAATAAAGGAGTCTTCCAAAAAAAGAAAGGGGAAGGCCAGAATCCCGGTGAGCAAGACTCGAACCCGGGACCTCAAAGCCCATCACCCTTTTATAAACACTACACACTCTAATCCTCGCGCCCTGGGTCTTTATCTGTTATACCTTGTGCCTTTGGTATATAAGGTTTTTGCCTTTTAAGCGATTAAGATGTTTAAGCCTTATTACCGACAAAAAGCCCTTATTTGATAACTGTGCTACCTACTATTTTCCTAGGACCCTTTGTCATTTTAGCTATTTTGTGTAAATTTTTCAGATTTTTTTATAACATTTAGTAATTTTTTATAAATTTATTTTCTTTAAAAAACTTTAAAAAATGATAAAAAAATAAAATTATTAATCAGAAAATATAAATCTTTTTCTAAAAAATTTCCTTTTTTCATATTATTGTAGGAAAAAAGCAAAGTTACTGTAGGATTAATTTTTCAAAATTCATTTTCTAAAAGAACGGAATTTGTCCCCGTTTCTTGTCTTAC
This sequence comes from Tanacetum coccineum, assembly GCA_026074375.1. NCBI lineage: Eukaryota > Viridiplantae > Streptophyta > Magnoliopsida > Asterales > Asteraceae > Tanacetum > Tanacetum coccineum. The sequence continues at coordinate 67,864 of BQNB010013773.1, forward strand.
TCGTTTTTGGATCTAACACCTCCGTTTTTAGTCTAGTTTTTTTTTAAAAAACCCTTTTACCCCCCCGTTTTTTTTTTTATTTGTCATTTGGAATCTATTTTAGCCTTTAAATTTGTTCTACGGTTTAATTTGCAAAATTTAGGTTTTTAGCCCTCGTTTTTCGTGCCCGTTTTAGGATTTAAGTTATATAGCTTTCATTTTTAGGTTTTATTTAATCGTTTTTACATATGTAACTTGTAGAAATAGAAAACCAATCATACCTTTGTCATATTCAAACATCAATCATCAATCCGTCATTCGATATATATTGATATATCTTAAAAGCTGTCCAGGTTTGGGTATTCATATTATTAAGAACTCTGATATGAGTTTAAAGGCTATCTCAGATGTTGATTAGGCAAAATGTGTTATCCTTAGAAAATCTATGACTGGGTATTTTGTTTTTTTGAATGGGTCTCTTGTTTCTTGGAGAAGAAAAAAGCAAATTAATCTCTCTAAGTCATCAACTGAAATAGAGTATAAGGCTCTTGCTTGAGTTACAAGTAAAGTGATTTGGATTTTAAATGTCTTAAAAGATTTGAACTCTAGTAATTTTTACCAGTTTCACTGTACTGGCGACAGTTCAGCTATTAAAATAGCTTTCAAATTTGTATTTCATGAAAGAACAAAAACACTAAGAAATTGATTTACATTTTGTAAGGGAAATTTTTTTAAGTGGTGTTGTGAAAACTATTAAAGTAGATTCTGCAAATTAAATTGCAGATATCTTAACAAAAGGGTTGGATACAATTCTGCATAAAGAGTTGGTTAATAAACTAGGTATGTTTGATATTTACCAAGTTGAGACTAAGGGATGATGTTTAAATTGTAGTCTCAACTGGTAATAAAGTTGAGGGACGGATGTTGTTATTTTCTATTCTTGTCTTATTGCTTGTTTCACGTTTAGGTTGTGTTTGAATGTTCATGTATAGTTGGAGGGCTGATCTTTCCAATAATTGATTCCTAAAGGTGAAGTCTTGGCCTATATAAGATCCATTGACCAGCTGATTTTGATATCTCTGATTCTTATCTCATCTCACTTCATTCGATTAGTCTATCTCACTCTCAATTTTGTAACTCTAGTTTTTATAACTCATCTTGATCTTTTCTTTGTTTTTGATCAATTGTAATAAACAATTAATGTTTAGATAATTGATCCACACATGTATAACAATGTTGGATATTTGTTTAGTGTTTTGTATAACTAATTAAGATTTGGGTTAATAAAAGTGATCACATTATATTTTTCTACACCATCCCGTGAAATCTCTCTATCACGCTTAAAAAACATAGTCGTTGTCTTAAGAAAAAACATAAAAAGCCTAGTCACCCAACAATTGCTGTCACTTAATTTTATATTTATTTATTGTCGTACCTACTGCTTTCGCTTTGTCAACGCTTTATTTTGCTGATGCAAATGAAGTTTTGTCTCCGCTTGCTGTCGAACGTCTTCATCAACAAATTTTTATTGTTTTAATATGAATAGAATTGTTGAGATGTTATTATTAGTATGAACTTAGTCTTATTGTTAGGGGTTAAAGTAGACAGGTTTATTCCGAGATTTAGTCAAATAGAATTTAGAATAAAGTAATGCTATTTAGACCTAAAATACATGTTTAATTAAGTTGGCTGATGGCGATTTCCGATGCCACCAAGGTGATTTCCGATAACCTTTTTTCCTAAAACTTTTCCTGATCACATTCCCCAACCATTATTTTTCATAAACCTTAATTTCTTAATCATTATTTTTTGTCGTCATCTGATCCCTAATGGGAACCTTTCGCTTTAAGGAGGACGATGTTCAACAGATCTCTACTTCGGTATTCGTCACTAACTTCCTTGATCAATTCTCTGCTAAAGATCTTTGGTAAACACTTGCAAGCAATATGGGTTATGTCGTCGATGCTTTTATCCCTATCGAAAATACAAGCCTGGTGTAGAGAAAAGAATTTGGTTTTGTTCGTTTTCAGTTAAAATCTTTGACTGTGTGATCTGGTTTAGTTAATATTTATGTACGGTTGTGGGTCGGGTCGTCATAAAATTCACGCTAACTTGCTAGGTTTCAGAGGCCGCATTGTTAAAAACAATAATCAAGCCATAATTGGGGAAAGCAGGCATAATTTAGGCGTTGCCTCTGAAAAACTAAAGGGTCCAAAATGGGACCTCTAATTCATTTACGCTCATGTGTTAAAGGTTCTCAACACATAATCTAGATCGGAATAATTCCAGCAATGATGCTTGAAGATTCGTGCTGAACCAACAAAAACTTCTATTGTTGGTTGGCTGGGTAAGTTAAAAAACTTTGAGTCCTTATCAAACTTGAAGGTGGTCCTGGTTAATGAAGGTTTCATCAACATTGATCTCAAATATATGGGTGGATACTAGGTAATGATCAAGTTTCAATAGGGAGGGATAGGCAAAAGATTTTCAATTAAGTGGGTATTGGTACTTGGTTCGCAAAGATTCAACAAGCATCAACTGACTTCTTTGTTGAAGGGAGGGTTGCATGGGTAGATATAGAAGGTGTTCCTCTTACTTTTAAAAATGTGGTCTGATAATACATTCAAACGCATTTGCTTCTAAGTGGGGTTTCTTAAACTTCATAGTCGAGTTCTCACGAAGACGGGAGAGTTGTCTAACAAAACGAATCTGCATCAACACACGAATTTACATCTAATATTCTTGAGTCGTTTAAAATATTTATGTGGTAATTGTTTTGGGTTCAAGTTAACAGAGGGTCCTAGCTGGAACCTGAATTATATATGGAGTCTATATTACCGATAAACGATGACGACTCAGACAACGATGATGATTTGATTAATGACTTAAAAAAAGATGAAGAATTGGAAGGTGATAGTGATACGAAAGCTGTTCCAGACACAATTTTTGATGATGCCTCAATCCATATTAATGCCGAAAATGCTTCTGTAGAAAAACAAAAGGACGCATTCAGAAGACCATTTCAACATATACAAACTTCTCACCAAGAATAAGGAGAACAAACACAAAGAATTCAATTTGGAAGACAGTTTGAAATACCCCCCCAGGTTTTACACCTATAAAATGATAATGTCAATTCAGAAGGGCAATCAAACAAGTTTACAGGCGAGCGTTTAAACAATATTCAAGAGGAAGTTCTGAAAGTTATGTTCACGAAGATGCTAACGGATTCCAACATGTTCTGGACATTTTAAAAAAATTGAATATTTCACGGACATGGTGGGATCTATATTACAAGTGATGGAAGGGAAATTGGTTTTTAAGGGAGACTATATGGGCTTATAACATGGAGGGAGCGCATTAAAAACATAGGAGAGATCATCAAATCCAAGGAGAGTTGAACGATGTCATTGATGAAACTTTTATGTCTCTTAACATCAAGGCCTTGCCTAAAAGGCCCAAAAAAGATTGGGTTAAAGATTATGCGTGGGACCTAACAAGGTGAATTTTTTTTTAAATGTACAGGAAAATAAAAATGGAGAACATTGATCTCTTTAGTATCAAGAGATGTTGGGGAAATCTTGCTTTTGATTATGCTCACAGTGCTTCCGTTGGTAACTCGGGTGGGATTTTATGTGTTTGGGATTCCTAACGGTACTAAATTTCATCATTTTGTTATATGCCCCTCAAGATCTTAGTGAAAAGAAGATGTTGTGGGATTACTTGTCTCATGTGATAGCTCAGTGGGCAGGTGAGGTTGTTGTTATGGGGGACTTTAATGAAGTCTGGAAAAAGATGAAAGATTTGGTTCGGTTTTTAATGTGCATGGAGCTAATGCGTTTAACTTGTTCATTTCTAATGCGGGCTTAGAAGAAGTGCCTTTAGGAGGATGTTCTTATACCTGGTGTCATAAATTGCTTCCAAAGATGAGCCAAACTGCCGTTTTCTTTATCTCCGAAAGTCTTATGAATTCTTGTCCAAATTATTTCCGCTATCCATTGAACGCTTTTATTTGGATCATCGTCCAATCTTAATGCGTGATCTCTTTACGATTACGGTGCCAATTCCATTAGGTTCTTTCATTATTGGTTTGATAATGTAAAGGTTTTTGATAAATTAGTGAAGATTCTTGGAAAAGAAGGTTGTGTGGAGCCATATGCTTATGACTAAACTGATGAAGAACTGAAACACTTGAAAGAAAAGATTGCTTATGGAAAGCAAGGAAATACGATTCCTCAATACAGAGAGATCCTCTTAAATCTGGATCTTGCTGATTTGGACTTGATAATAGAACAAAGGCTGTAGTGTGTAGAGATTGTAAACAAAATGCTATGTTGTCAGGATCCCTTCAAGAAATTAGAGAACCTTCAATCATTAGAAGCTGCCAAAAATCAAAGATTAAATGGGCAATCGGGGCGGATGAGAATCTAAGTACTACCACGGAATTCATCATAAAAAAAGAAGTCAGCTAGCCATTTCTGGCAATTTTGGTGTCGATGGTAAACTGGAATTGATCCCCTCACTGGTTAAACGGGTATTTCTGTTGTGCATCTCTTTCAAAAATTGTTTTGAGCACCCACAAGATTTTCGTCTCCAACTTGATCTAAATTTCAAATACGCTAATGCCTGATCAAATTATCGACCTGAAGTGTGAGTGTCAAAATGATGATAATAAAAAGGGTGGTTTGGATTGTCGGTACCGATAAGTATAATGGCCCGGATGGTTTCACTTTCGGTTTCGATCGTCGTTATGGTATATTTTATAGAGAGTGAACCGTGGTTGATGCTGCTGTGACGAGTTTTTTTATCATGGTTAGTTTCCTAAAGGCAGCAATCTTGTTTATTGGCCTTGATTTGAAAACTCATGATGCTCAACATGTGTCAAAGACTTTAGAACCTATTAGTTAATGGTAGTATGTATAAATCATTGCCAAGATTTGGCGGAATCGCTCTTGTTCTCGTTCTAGTAGGTGATCTCGTAGTAAATGAAGTTCATCAGCTTTCATTGCTGGATGAGGGCAAATCCTCGATGGTCCATTTATCCTTAAACGAAATTGTTCAATGGTGTCGCAATAAAATAAAGAATCATTCTTTGGTTTTCAAATGTGGATTTTCGAAAGGGCTTTTATTCGGTTCGATGGGATTATTTTGGACGACATTTAAGAAGGTTCAGTTTTGGTTGAGAAATGGTGTGCTCTTGGATTCAAAAGTTGTCCTTGATCATTAGGGTTAGGTTATTGTGAATGGTAGTCAATTTTCAATTCAAAAGGTGCAAACAGGGTGATTCATTTATCTCCTTTCTTGTTCATTTTGGTTATGGAAACATTACACATCTCATTCCAAAGAATAGTTGATGCTGGTATGTTCAAAGGTATTATGTTAAGTCCCTCTCTTCAACTTTCCCATTTGTTTTACGCCGACGATGTTATTTTCATGGGTCAATGGAATGAGTCAAATCTTGATACGATTGTTCAAGTTTTGGAATGCTTTCACCGTGCATCAGGTCTTCGTCTCAACATGTCTAAAAGTAAGTTAATGGGGATTTATGTAGATGCTGACAAAGTGGCTCAAGCAGCTAGAAAGATTGGTTGTGTCACTCTTAAAACTCCATTTACTTATTTAGGTTCGAAAGTGGGTGGCCATATGTCTAGAATCCAGTCTTGGAATGAAACGATCGAAGCAATGGCTTCTCGTTTATCTAAATGGAAGATGAAGACTCTTTCGATAGGTGTTTAAGATTAACCTTCTTAAATTGGTTCTAGGATCGATGCCTATTTATCATATGTCTATATTCAAAGTTCCTATGAAGATTCTGCAACGTATGGAATCCATTCGTTCACATTTTTTCAATGGTTTTGATCCTCTTGCTAAAAAATCGACTTGGGTGAAATAGACAAATGTGTTAGCTTCTAAAGAAAAAGACGGCCTTGGAATTTCAAGCTTATACGCTCTGAATAGAGCTCTTATGTTTAAATGGGTGTGGCGTTTCCTTTCTTAAAACTCTTCACTATGGGCGAACGTCATCAAATCTATTCATGGAGATCACGGAAAAATTAGTAAACAGGTGAAAGTCTCTTATCCTTCTATTTGGCTCGACATTGTTAAAGAGGTGGATTTGTTAAAGAAACGGGGTTTAAATTTACTCAGTTTCGTTAACAAAAAAGTGGGCAACGGTTCAGATACTTTGTTTTGGGGATAGAAATTGGCATGGGATGTTGCGTTTAAATTTTTGTTTCCAAGGGCTTACGCACTAGAATCTTGCAAAAATATTGATGTTGCTTCTAAGTTATCTCAAAAAAGCTTGGCTTTCACTTTCCGTCGTGAACCTAGGGGAGGAGTAGAGCAAGATCAGTTTGATTCTCTGAAAGCGATGGTGGAAGGTACTTCTCTCATAAACATCAGGGATAGATGGATTTGGTCCTTGCAAAGTTCAGGAGGTTTCACCGTCGCCTCAATTAGAAAATTGATCGCGAGTCACGTCTATCGGAGGTCTCTACTAGCATCGTTGGATAAGTGTGCCTATACATTAAGGTAAATGTTTTAGTTGGAAAATCAAGTAGATAATTAAACTTCAACTAGATTGAACATTTCTCATCGTGTGAATTGGATTAATGACGCTCTTTATTATTATGCCCGACATGCGGTTTTTAAGCGGGTGGGAATCAACTAGGCACATCTTATTCACTTGGCAAATTGCTAGAGATATCCTTCATTTTGATCACCTGCTGTGTGGGAATATTCGTATATGGAAGTTTCTTTATGGAAGATACATGGATTGGTTTGGATCTTGAGTCTTCGGCTTTCGATCAAAAAATAAGCGTATATTTGAAGGAGTTAGTTTGTTATGTGACGTTGGTGGCATATTTGGAACTCCGGTAATAAAAACTAATCTTCGGTCTGAGTCTCCATCAAAAGGAGGTATGTTGTTTGATGAAGTGCAATCTAGATCTTTCTACTAGTATCTTTACAGATGTAAAGCTTATTTTAGTTGGATTGAGTGGCTTAAAAACCCTCACCTTGTCACTTTGTAATCTTCTAGCTCCTTGCTAGTTTTTTATCTCTCAATAAAATTCGTCGTTAAAAAAAAATATAAATCCCTTATACAATTGTATTATGTATTTTCTCTCTCCAAATTCTCACTAATCATTATTTCAAAACCACCAATCAAATTATTAGATACATAAGTACACATGATTATTAGGCACAACAATCATTTTTCTTGCAAGCGCACGCTTATAACAACAGACTTTCAGGTTGCGTTTAGTTGGAAAATGTTAGCCTCAAAATATTGAGTCGAACATAAAGTTCGTTCATTATGTATTTAAGTCTCGGTCAATCAATTAGTTAATGTTGTAATAGAAATGTATCGAGAATCGGGCTCGATTGTTAATCTAATATTGTATATGTTTCGGGTTTAATCCCAAGCAAAACCCGAGCCCGGGTCCTAGTCAAATATCCCGGACGTCACTTAATGTGTCAGGGTATATAAGTAACTTTTCCTCTTTGGAAAAGTTAGTTGGTTCATTAATAAAAATTCCATTTTCTTCTTTCTCTAATTTCTCTCACAACTATCTCTCCTATTTCTCTCTCTAAATCAACTCACTTTCTTTATATATTTTCTTGATCGATTCGTGGTTTGTTATATGAAGTGAAGTGTTATACGGGATCCTACAATTGGTACCGGAGCTTTGCAAGAAAAATCAAGATTTGATCTTTGTTTGTGGTTAAAAGTGTTAAAGATTTTTACTTTCGCGCTTAGATCTATCCCTTGCATCATTACTAGGTGGTTTTAACATCATTTCGTAGCTTTTAAGAAAGTTTGAAGATTTTTTCTTGGCTGCGTTTTGTCTTACTGAAAGGGCGTTCTTCATTGCGTCTTGGTCATTGCGTTTTGCTCTCACTGCGTTTTGGTCATTACGTTTTGCTTTCATTGCGTTTTGGTCATTGCGTTTTGCCTACTGAAGACCCTTTATCAAAGTAAATCTCAACGTTATTCTGCCCAAATCGCAACAAATCTTGCGTTTAGCATAGAAGGTTGCGTTTTGCTCATTGCGTTTTGCCTAGAAGGTTATGTTTTGCTCATTGCGTTTTGTCTCAAGGTTGTGTTTTGCTCATTGCGTTTTGCCTAAAAGGTTGCGTTTTGCTCATTGCGTTTTGCCTAGAAGGTTGTGTTTTGCTCATTGCGTTTTGTCTTAAGGTTGCGTTTTGCTCATTGCGTTTTGCCTAAAAGGTTGTGTTTTGCTCATTGCGTTTTGTCTCAAGGTTGCGTTTTGTCTTATTGCGTTTTGCCTCAAGATCTTGCGTTTTGCTCATTGCATTTTGTCTCAAGACTGCGTTTTGGTCATTGCGTTTTGCCTCAAGACACTGTGTTTTGTCTCTACGTTTTGCCTAATTGAAGACCCTTATTGCGTTTTACCTAGGGGAGACTCTGTCAATTTTATTTCTTGGTTGCGTTTTGTCTCAAGAATTGACTACGTTTTGTCTAAAGACACTGTGTTTTGTCCATTGAAAACTCTTGTTTTTGAAAACCTAATTTCTCGAAGGTGGTTTGCTCAACACCTAACGCAGCGGTTTGATTAAAAAAAGAGTATCCAGACGACACCCTTTTTAGCGACACTTTTTACGAAAAAAGTTGAGTAATATGTAATT
>BQNB010013774.1:0-54855 GCA_026074375.1 Tanacetum coccineum
ATATATATATATATATATATATATATATATATATATATATATATATATATATATATATATACACACACACACACACATAGTTTCTATCTTATTATCTCAACTACAAATCTTATTTTTAAAAAGAAAAATGATTCATTCGCATAAATTTTACAAAAAAAAAATACCCACACATACATTATTGGTCCAACTCATTTCCATGTCATTGTGTGGATATTTCTTTGTGAACTATTTGTAGATGTAGCATATCTCTTTTAAAAATATCCTTTAAACTAATCACTCTTTAGATCAAGCATTGATGATGCATATCTAAGAGCAAGTGAGCAAGAGTTCACCTACTTGATTTCTAATTAAATTCACATATATAAAGCAAGAGTTTATCTACTTGATTCCTATAAACTCACATATATTGAGTAAGAGTGAAGTTGCAATAGAGATTGAGATTTGAATGTTTGAAGATAAAATATTCAAGCAAATAAAACTTCGAAAGACTTTTCTCGAAGAGAAATTTATCTTATTTCGTTTTCAATTATTTCCGTTAAGTTATAAAACTTTTTGGTTTCTTAAAATTTTGTTGTTGTTGATTTACTTTGTTGATAAAAATAATGCCTAAAAACATTATTAATATTTTTCACATCTTTACGTTTTGATAATCACAAAATATAAAAATGTTCAATGTAAAATTAAACGTAAACAAGTAATTAGTAGTAAATTTTCATTTCGAAAATTATATCACTTAAATCTATGAATAATAAATGCTTAATGCATTTTATGATCAAAGAAAATTTTTATTCAACCTCACACTTTTATAAAATGCTGTAAACATTTTTATAAACATTACAAAATATTTTCTACAATTAAAAGAAATATTTTATTCAAAATAAACATTTTGAAATTCAAATTTTCGGACTTAAAACGGCTAGAAAGTTTCAAAAAATTCTCCCTACACAAAAGGACAAACTGGGGAGCGCCCATTCTAGGGCGGCCCCCTTAAATACATGGGCGACCCCCTTATCTTTAAGGGGGCCGCCCACCTATTTAAGGGGACCGCCCATAGGTAGACGCTCCTCCAGAAAGTCCTATAAATACTAGACTATTCCCTATTATTTTCTTACCTTTTGCGCTCATTCTTTCTTATCAAAAACAACCTACACATCTCATTAAAATCTTTTGATCATTTAATCATAAAGCTTTGTTTCCAAGTGATCCAAGCTTAATTCCTTAAGTACAAGAGAAAAATACTTCCTACCATCAAGTGAAGAAGTATTACACCTTTGTGTGTTGTTGCAATCTTATTGCATCAATATCATAGCTTGTAAATCATTTGTAAATCTTGTAATGTTGTGTAGTTGTTAGATCTTGGTGGTTGCTGTAAGTATAATTGGATGTTGGTGATCTTTCCTAGTAGTGTTAGTTAGGTTTGATTATAGTAGTGGCTTGGTGAAGTAGTGGTGTGAAGAATACTAAGGTGTGAAGAAGTTGTGTAGTTGTGAAGTTGTGTTGTGAAGTCGTGAAAGTAGTGAAGAAGTTGTGAAGTCATGATAGATTGGTTCTAGCTAAGATTAGAACTCGGCATCTAGCTTAGTTTCGGAAATTAATATAAGCGAAAGTTGTGTACGATTTTCTCCGCCATAAGGGAGTTTGTTGACATAGTGAAGAAAACTCTCGAGTTAGGTGCTCGAGGAGTGGAGTAGGGCGAAGAGGTGCTTTGTTGCCGAACCACTATAAATCTTCGCGTTGTGGTTTGATTGTTCTTACTCTTATCTCTTGTCTTACATTATTTTCTCATACTATCCATTAATTGTTTAGATAAGTATATTGTTTATATTGTGCAAGTGTTGAATTCACATAAAGTCGAATCTAGAATTTTTACAAACACTTTAAAACCTTAAATTAAAAAGCGGTAAACTATTCAACCCCTCCTTCTAGTTTTTCACAAAAATCTTAAGCTATTTATATAATTTTGCTTATAACAAACCGATTTATAATGTAGTTTTTAAAAATTATAATGTAGTTTTTAAAAATTATCAAAGTTTACTTGATCTACCATAACTGTTTCACTATGCCCCTGTGTGTGTTTAAGTACTACAAAGTGCTCTAATGAATATTATAACATTTCAAGAAGTGAAGAAATTAAGAATCTATTTATAAAAACAACTCAAATCTTAATTTGAGTTACAAACATAATACACAAAACTGATCTTAATCAGCAAATCAAAGAACAACTCTATCCACCACAGCTAAACTAGTGCGGATCTATAATCTAGATTGATTATAGTTCTATTACAAACGTAACACAAAAGATCAAGATGATCTCAAATTATGGTTTACAAGGAACTAGAGAGAGAGAGAGAGGAAAGTCTAGAGAGAGAGAGAGATGATATCAGAAGTGTGCATCAACGCTGGTCAAACCAGCTTATATAGAAGCTGACCACCGACTTAAAATCTTTGGAAACTTGGCAGCAACAACCCTCAATCTTTCATACATCATCCAACTTCAGCAAACACTTCTTATAAGGCAAAACTGAAAATAAAACAATGACACAATAAGTCCCTCAACAAATATCTTTACCTATTGAGACTAATATTCTTAATATCCCCCCTTAGTCTCAACCTGGTAAACATCATACATACTAAGATTTTTAACCAATTCCAAATGCTGAACTGTATCCAACCCTTTTGTAAGGATATTTGTAATTTGATTTGCAGAATCCATCTTTACAGTTTCATGGAAAACTGGGTTGGCAGCTATCTTAATAGCTGAATTAATATCACAATGAAGTGAAACAGGCAAAATATTTTCTATTTGCAAATCTTTTAAAATTTTTAATATCTAAATTACTTCACTGGTAACTGATGCAAGAGCTCTATACTTTGCTTCAGTTGAAGATTTAGAGAGAGTATTTTGTTTCTTACTTTTCCAAGAAACAAGATAATTATTAAGAAACACACAATACCCAGTAACAAATTTCCTTGTAACAATGCATTTAGCCCAATCAGCATCAGAATAAGCAGTAAGAAACATACCAGATGTCTTAGTAATATAAACTCCTAAACCTGTACAACTCTCAAGATATCTTAATATCTTAAAAGCAATCTTCAGATAAGAAGTCAAAGGAAAATGCATAAACTAACTTAAGCAATGCACATCATAAGAGATATCTGGCCTAGTATTAGTTAAGTAAATTAAATTTCCCATTAATTTTTGATAATCAGTAATATTTTCAAGTAAAGGATCTTTATCATTAGCTTCATTAGAAATAACAAGCTTAGACATAAGAGGAGTTTTTGCAGGTTTACAAGCAAGCATACCATACTCAGATAATAGGTCAAGAACATACTTCCTCTGATTGAGGCAAATACCTTTATCAGTATCTACAACTTCATTACCAAGAAAGTATTTAAGTTTACCTAAGTCTTTAATCATGAACTTAGACTTAAGAAACACTTTAAACTTCTCAATCTTAGAAATACTATTACCAGTAAGGATAATATCATCCACATAAACCAACAAGGCAAGAAACACCCCCTTATCAGACTTAGTATAAAGAGAATAATCAGATTTACTCTGACTAAACCCATTTTCAATCAAAGTAGAAGTCAACTTAGCATTCCACTGTCTATGAGCTTGTTTTAAACCATATAAATATTTTTCAAGTCTGCAAACCTTATTATCAGAAGAAAAATATCCTTCTGGTAGTTTTGTAAAAACAACCTCTTTTGAATCACCATATAAGAAAGCATTATTCACATCAAGTTGGAAAACAGGACAAGACATAGACACAATAATATTCAATAAACACCTAACAGTAACCATTTTAACCACAGGAGAGAAAGTCTCCTCATAGTCAATTCCTTCCTTTTGTCCAAAGCTTGAGCAACCAATCTAGCTTTATATCTATCTATTTCACCACTAGACCTGAACTTGACCTTATAGATCCATTTACTTCTAATAGCTTTTCTACCTTCAGGTAAATCAACCAATTCCCAAGTACCATTTCTAAGCAAAGCATCCATTTCTTGATTCATAGCATTAATCCAGTGAGAATACTTAGAAGCTTAAAAATAATTTTTAGGTTCTCTGGTTTTATTAAGTTGGGTTACAAAACAAAAAATTTTAAAATTAAGTTTTGAATAACCAACATATTTCTCAAGATCATATTTAACCTTTGATTCAACAACAAAATCATTATAATTCTTTGGAAAAACGCTTTGTCTAGAAGACCTTCTAACATTTTGAACACCTTGAGATGAACTTGGATTTTGATCCAAATTACCCTCAGAAAAAAATATTTTCTTCAAGTGTGGCAACCTCCTCATTCTGAGTGGCAACAAAATCATTACTGCTATCAGCATCATTTCCAGAATCAACTGGAAAATCAGCAGTGTTTATAGTGCTACCAGACACAGAAGAGTTGCTACTATCACTCTTACCTTTATTCAGATCATTAGTTACTCTCTCATCATCATTGGGTATCTCAGGATATTCAATGTCAAAAAAGTTTATATGATTAACATCTTGAAAAACATTTGTAGAATCATTTTTTCCAACTTCAGAATCCTTAAAAGGAAATATATTCTCAAAAAACTTAACATCTCTAGAAAAAATGAACTAATGCTTATCAAGACTGTATAACCTATATCCTTTTTTAAAATTAGAATATTCTATAAAACACATTTCTCAGATCTGCTACTAAACTTGTCATTATTATTGGCAATGCTAGCAAAACACAAGCAACCAAACACTCTTAAGTGAGAAAGAGAGTATGACATTTTTTATATATCGTTTCAAAAGGAGACTTTCCATTTAGCACAGAAGAAGGGAGTCTGTTAATAAGATAAGTAGCAGTTAGAATACACTCAGTCCACATCTTTAAAGGTATTCCCCCTGAAACATAAGGGATCTAGCAACATTTAGAAGATGCCTATGTTTCCTCTCAGCAATTCCATTTTGTTGTGGAGTATACACACAAGAAGTTTGATGAATAATCCCTTTATCAGAACACAGTTTAGATACAGATTGATTAACAAATTCAGTACCATTATCACTTCTAAAAACTTTAATTTTCCTTTTAAATTGATTTTCAATCAAATTATAGAAAATAGTTATGAAGTGAGAAACCTCATCTTTAGATTTAATCAAGTATACCCAAACTGCTCTAGTGTAATCATCCACAACAGTCAAGAAAAACCTAAACCCCTCAGAACTAGTCACCTTATAAGGCCCCCATAAATCTAAATGAACAAGATCACCCAAACTTTTTGACTTATGATCACTTAAAGGAAAAGGTTCTCTAGTTTGTTTAGCCCTTTGACAAATTTCACAACAAACAGTATTATCCTTTTTATCAATGTTTAGAGAATCTTTAAGAACATTTAGAACAGGGTCTGCAGGATGACCAAGCCTGTAATGCCAATCATGCTGAGATAGCATACATTGAAATCTAAGGGTACTAATATTAGGGGTGTGCACAGTTCGGTTTTTGGCTAAAACCGAAACCAAACCGAAATATTACCAGAACATTTTTCAGATTTAAATCTTGATTCAAGAAATAACATATATTCTCATTAAAGGCAATAATAACCTTATTCTCTTTAGCCAGTTTATGAATAGAAATCAAAGTGACATAATATTCAGGTATAACCATCATATCATACAGAGTTAAGCCATTAGATGATCTGAGATTTCTAATCTTAGAAATATAGGCCTCAGTCCCATTAGGATGGCCTACTTTAATTTTAAGATGAGAAATATCAAGAATATTATCTAATTCCTTATCAGTGTAAGTCATATGTTGGTTTGCCTCTGAATCAACAATTTTACCATTACTAACAAGTTTAGGTTTAAAATTAGTAATAGAACAAAAAAAATTCAATTTTTTTATGAAAAATAGAACTGTTATTAAAATAAGTACCTGCCATATTGGCCTGCACATTTTTTCCAACTTTATTGTCTTTGATGAGAGAAATAAGAGTATCTATTTGTTCATCTGTAAATCCAGAAGATGAACTTTCCCAACAAAATTATTATTAGAAAGTAGAAAACATTTTGTTTCATTCAAATTTTGACCAGTTTTTCTTTCAATTCTGCAGGGTATCCAATGATTTTTAAATCATCCATCAATATTATGACCATTAACCACAGTTCTTACACACAAACCTGAACACATACTTGCCTTTTATTATCCAAATTATAAGTCTTGAAGGTCAGTATGAAATTCTAATTACTTTTCTAAAAATTTTGGGCTATTAGGCACATTCGATTACAAAAGAAAGCTGATTACTTTGAAGAGGGAACCAGTTATATACTATAACAACTTTGTGAGACTCCTCACTAGAAATGATAGCATAAGCACTTTCTACATCAGAAAACTCTCTAGACAAAAATAGAGCTTCTAATTTGCTTATAAGCATAGCTAAGACCATAAGAAAAGATAATTGCATTAATTTCAACAACTGATTATGTTTCTTAAAACCTTCAGAAGCATTGCAAACACATTTAGGCAATTCAATCATAGCATCATATTGTTTCATAAAGCATCTTAACCTTATGATAAAAATCTGCAATTATAATAGCCAATCTGCTTGAAGAGTTTAATCTGATTATGTATAGCCAACATTATTGATCCATAACTTTTGTATAAAGTTTTTTTAATTCCTCCAACTTATTTAGCCCTTTTTGAAAAAAAATTGTCCTAAGAAAAATGTTCTAAGATATTGAATCATAAATCAACCCAAAAAATTGCATAACTCTATCCCTTTGTATACCAAGAATATCATCTGTATTAGATGTTTTACAAGAACCATTAATAAAAACCAATCTTATTCTTTCTTTCTAAAGCCAAAAGCATAGCACATGACCATACTTGATAATTTTCAGTTCCTTTTAGTTTTATTGAAACAACAGTTAGAGCAATGTATCATTAGGATGCAAGTGTAATGGATCACTAATATCTAATTTACTATTTAGTAACAGGAATCAGGATAATGGAAAACTTCCTCATCATGATCAGAATTAACAGGAGAATTATGCAAAGAATTATGAACAGACATGATGAAAAACAAGAACAAATAGAAATTAAAAACAAATAAGAAGAAAGGAAGAAGGAAGTTCTCAGGCTTTCACACCACTCAAGGTGGCAGATTAAGGCTGACAACACAATTATCAATTAAAAAAGAGAGGGATAACTGAGGTGTTTAGGCTATACTATATGCAGCGGAATTTTATACCAAAGACTATCTCTTGATTCTCTTAGTCAAGAGGGCTAGCAGATTAGTCAGCAATAACCCATACCCAATCACCAAGATCCACGAAACCGTAAACTTCTCAAATTAGAGCAAATCAAAACCAGAACCTCCAAGATCCAAAGATTAAACAATCTTAATCACCAAACAATTAACCAGAGAGGGTAGAATCACCAAGATCCACGAAACTCTAATTTTTTAAAATTAAGGTTTTTTGAAATTAACAATAGATTTGTGCAATTAGACCACAATTTTACACGGTGAAAATTTTTTTATAGAAAAAACCTAAATTGTTTATTTTTGAACAACCTTCAAATTTTATTAAAACCCTTATTTTTTTAAAACTGATTTCAGAGCGGACCCTGAATCTGATACCATGAAGAAATTATGAATCTTATTATATAAAACAACTCAAATCTCAATTTAAGTATCAAGAACAACAAACTAATCTCAATCAGATAACAAAAAACAATCTACCACTGCTAATCAGGTATGGATCAATAATCTATCTTGATTATTGTTCTATTACAACAGAGATTAAGATCAAGATGATCTACAAATTAGGGTTTATAACTTTTAGAGAGAGAGAGTTGAGAGAGTTTAGAGAGAGAATGATTAGCAAAAGTCAAAGAAGGGGAGCAAGGCTCCAACGTTTATTGAAAGGAATTTCCAAGAGTTGGTAGATTTAGACCTCCAACTCATCAATAACTTCAAAAATAGCTCAAACTTCTAACAATACTAAAATAACAATAAGAATTAGCAACATCAGTCCCTAAACTAAATGTTTACCAAATAAGACTATTATTTCAAGAATATCTCTAGAAAAAAAGTGTATATGAGTCTTCTCAATAATTTGAAGTCATAAAGAGTGTATTAAAACTATAATCCCATGACATAAAAAGAATTATGTTACTTGAATAATACATCCTTTGGTCATTTATCAGATCTAAGACTATTTGTAACAATATACTCCCTTTACGCGTAAAATAACATGTGAAAAATTAAAATAGAGGTTGAATAGTTTTATCGTTTTTACGTGAGATCAATCAACCACAATATGAATTGTTGGGACTAAAAGACTTCTTGATGATCTTGGAGTTACTGCTGCTAAGATTTGTATTACTGCTGCTAAGCAAAAGTTAGTGTTGTTTATTAACTTTAATGAAAAATATGCTAAGTAGTTAGTGCTACTAGTATAAAGTTAGTACTGGTAGTTCACAGTTACTATTGCTAGTATATATTAGTACTGCAAGTATAAAGTTAATACTACTAGTGTAAAGTTAGTACTGCTGGTGAAGATTACACAGTTAATGTTGTTGGTGTATAAGTTACTATTATTGGTGCTAAGTTAATGCTGCTAGTACAAAAGTTACACACTGCCAAGATTAGGCTAGTGAAAGAGTTTTACTTTCAGAAGAGAATGGATAAAGACTGAAGAAGGATTAAAGTTTGATTGGAGATCAAGGGATACTTATGTGATAAGTATTAGTTATTTATAGAATAGATCATAGAAAATATTCTAAGTCTTAGAAATATATTCTAAATCGACTAGGACTCCTTGGTGTATAAAAGGAGGTCCTAGGGCATAGAGTTTGATATCTAGAAATCTTTTGTTTTGATATCGTTATAGCTTTAAGGTTTTGTAACCCTAATACTAGTTAGAGTATTTGTATTAATATATTGAAGATTTGTTTGTTAATCTGTGTGTTTATTAGAATTACTATACTATTGCATATTCTTCTTATTGATCAAAGATTAGATTCCGCATAATCTTTGATATATTTTACAAAGTTTCTACCATAGTTGTGTAGGATTTATCTTGCATAACTAAACCTTACACAAGCTAAGGAATTCAAGATCTATTCAAGTGGGATCAACAAGTGGTATCAGAGCTTGTTGAGAATCTTTGAATAAGAAGAACATGTTTGAATACACAAGATCTCTTTGTTATAAAGAGATGAATCAAGACTCAGCACATATGGTGGCTGCATCAAAAGTGTCTATGCTCAAACCAGGTGAGTGTGAGCTTTAGAGGATGAGGATGGAACAGTACATCCAGATGATTGATTACTCTCTATGGGAAGTCATAGAGAATGGTAATGCACCTCCAATAACAAAAGTTGTTGAAGGTGTTAAGACTACAATTGCTCCTACAACAGCTAAAGAAAATGAACAAAGGAGGTTAGAGTTAAAGGCAAGAAGCACTTTATTGATGGGCATCCCTAATGAATATCAATTAAAGTTTAAATCCCTCAAAGATGCCAAGTCATTGCTGCAGGCTGTTGAGAAGAGGTTTGGAGGCAATGCTGCTACTAAAAAGACTCAAATGAATCTTCTAAAGCAGCAGTTTGAAAATTTTACTGCATCTAGCTCAGAGGTGTTAGATCAAACCTTTGATATGCTTCAAAAGCTTATCATTCAGTTGGAGATTCATGGTGAAAGTATCTCATAAGAAGATGTGAATCAGAAGTTCTTAAGAAGTCTATCACCAGAATGGAACACACATACCATTGTGTAGGGACAAGCCTGAGAAGATACATTAAGCCTAGATGATCTTTACAACAAACCTAAGATCTATGAAACCAAAGGTCAAAGGAACATCAAGCTCAAGCACAACACACTAAACGAAGCTTTGTGTCCTCAAACAGGCACCGGAATACACATGGAGCAGTACTACTGTCTGTGTACAAATACTAGCACCACGATACTGCTGTTAACTCAACAACAATTGACAACTTGAGTAATGTTGTCATATGTGCTTTCTTTGCAAGTCAACCAAATAGTCCACAACTTCACAATGAGGACTTACAACAACTTCATCATGATGATTTAGAAGAGATGGATTTAAGGCTACAGATGGATATGCTAACAATGAGGGCAAGGAGATTCTTGAAGAACACTGGAAGGAAGTTTTCTGTGAATGGTATGGAGACATTTGGTTGATAAGACCAAGGTGGAGTGTTACAACTGCCACAAAAGGGGACACTTTGCAAGGGAGTGCAGGGCTCTAAGGAACCAAGAAAATAGGAATAGGGAGATCACAAGAAAGGTTGTGCCAGTGGAGACAACTACTTCTAATGCTTTGGTGTCTTGTGATGATTCTGGTTATAATTGGAGTGATCAAGCTAAAGAAGGTCCAACTAACTTTGCACTCATGGCTTACTCTTCTACAAGTTCTAACTCTAAGGTATCTACTGATTCAAACTGTTTATCATCTTGTTTGGAAAATGTTAAAATTCTTAAATAACAAAATGAACAACTGTTAAAAGACTTCAAGGATTCTAAGTTAAATGATATCTGCTTATTAAAACAGGTTTAGAGTCTGTAGAAGCAAGACTTCTAGTTTATAAGAAAAATGAGTCTGTTTATGAGGAAGACATCAAGGTCTTAAAACGTGAGATTCATTTAAGAAAAGTAGTCATTACAGAGCTTAGGAGGAAGTTAGAACTGGCACAAAAACAAAAAGATAAAATTCAGCTAACAGTAGAAAATTTTGAGAATTCATCTAAAAGCTTAAGCAAAACCCTAAATAGACTGGTCAAATTAATTGATAAATGTAAAAAAAGTTTAGGGTATAATGTTGTTCCACCTCCCTATACAGGAAAATTTATGTCTCCAAAACCTGATTTGACATTTACTAGTTTAGAAGAGTTTACAAGTGAGCATGTAGTTATTAAGCCTGTAGTTGAGAATAGTAAAGTTAAGGCTAGTGAAGCAAAGCCTAAAGCAGTTACTAATGGTGCTCTAATTATTGAGGATTGGGTGTTTGATTATGAGGAAGAACATGTGCCTTGGGCTAAGATTAAAACAGTTAAGTCTAGTTTTGCTAAGATAAAATTTGTCAAACCTAAACAGCAAGAAAAGACTGCTAGGAAAACTGTTAATCATGTTAAGCAAAAAAAAACAAAACACTCATACTCCTAGAGGCAATCAAAGAAACTAGAATAATATGATGTCTCAAAGATTAGGAAGTAATTTTGAGATGTTTAACAAAGCTTGTCATGTGTGTGGAAGTTTTGATCACTTGCAGGTTGATGTAATTATCAAAGGGTGGTAAAACCTGTAGGGAACAATACTAAAGGGTGAATCATTAGAATTTTGCTAAAAAGACTTACCCCTGCCCTAAAAAGAACATGGGTCTAAGAGCAGTACTAATGAAGTCTGGTTAGTATCAGTTATAATTGCTAGACAAGTTATTCGCTGCTCACACCATAAAACAACAGTGAATGCTGCTAGATCAATGGCACATCTTTCTAAAACAGCACATTCAATTATTAAGAGGCCCATTCACAAAAAAACAACATTTAAAAATAGTAATTTTAATCTGAGGGTTAATACTGTTAAGGATAAAAATGTTAATGTTGCTAGGCCAAAAGCAGTAGTTAATGTTGTTAAAGGAAATAATGTTAATGTTGTTAAGGCCTCAGCTTATTGGGTTTGGAAACCAAAGACTAAAGTTTTAGACATGTTTTTTAATAACACAGTGCATCAATCACTCCTAAAGAAGTTGATTTTGTTGATGCACAAGGCAGATCAAGTCAGTAATGGCTTGGGTCCCCCCCAAGAAAACCTGATTTTCTTATCCAATGTGCAGGCGATAAATCAAAAATTGATTTACAGGTAAAGGAGTGATTGTGTGGATGCTCAAGGCCACATGTCTGGAAAAATGTCCTATCTTACTGACTTTGAAAAATTGTGGAGGATACTGTTGCCTTTGGAGTAACCCTAATGGAGGGAAAATCACAGAAAGGTACAATCAAACTGAGGAATTTAGATTTTGAGATTGTGTTATTTGTGAGAGAGTTAAAGTTTATCCTCTTTAGTGTCTCACAAATGTGTGACAAAAAGAATAGTGATTCTCTGTAATGACTCTGATTGTATTGTTTTATTTCTATAATTCAAGTTAAAACTAATGAAAGTCATGTTTTACTTGAAGTTCCTAGAACGAAACAATATGTATAGGTTGATTAAGAATATTGTTCCTAAGGAAGGTCTTTACTGTCACTTTGCCAAAGTCCACATTGATGAATCTAATCTTTGGCCCATTGGAGGCTTGACACAATCAATTTCAAAACTATAAATAAACTGGTTAAGGGAAATCTTGTAAGAGGTTTACCTTCAAAATTTTTTGAAAACAATCAAACCTGTGTTGCTTGTCAAAAGGGAAAGCAACA
Organism: Tanacetum coccineum; assembly: GCA_026074375.1. Classification (NCBI taxonomy): domain Eukaryota; kingdom Viridiplantae; phylum Streptophyta; class Magnoliopsida; order Asterales; family Asteraceae; genus Tanacetum; species Tanacetum coccineum. The sequence continues at coordinate 12,417 of BQNB010013774.1, forward strand.
TAGAGCTTCTTTTAAGTCCAAAATAGTAAGTTCAATCAGCTAATTTTATTAGTATCCACAACTTCAATTCCAAGAAAATATTTAAGTTTACCAAAGTCTTTAATCATAAACTTAGACTTAAGAAACTTTTTAAACTTCTCAATCTAAGAAACACAATTACCAGTAATGATAATATCATCCACATAAACCAATAAAGCAAGAAAATACCCCTTATCAAACTTTGTATATAAAGAATAATTAGACTTACTCTGACTAAACCCATTTTCAATCAAAGTAGAAAAGTCAACTTAGCTTTGCACTGTCTAGGGAGCTATTTTTATTCCATTTAAAACTTTTTAAGTCTACAAACCTTATTAATAGAAGGAAAATATCCTTCTGGTGGCTTCATATAAACCACTTCCTCAAGGTCACCATATAAAAAAGCATTATTCACATCAATTTGAAATACATGCCATACATACTCATAGCAACATTTCAAACAAGCATCTAAATAAAAAAAAAAATAAAAAAAACAGTCACCATTTTAACAACATAGAGATAGTCTCCTCATAGTCTAATACCATCTTTTTGACAAAGCCCTGAGAAAATAATCCTAGCTTTATACTATATCTCCACTAGATCTTAGACTTGATCTTATAGATCACTATTACTTCTTATGGCTTTCTTCCTCATGATAATCTACAATTTCCCAAGTGCCATTTTTAAGTAAAGTATCCATTTCTTGATTCATAGCATCAGTCGAGTGGGGATATTTATAAGATTTAAAATAAGTTTTAGGTTCTCTGATTTTATTAAGTTGAATTACAAAACATAAATTTTTAGAATTAAGTTTTGAATAACCAACATATTTCTCAAGTTCATGTTTAACTTTTGATTCAACAACAAAATCATTATAATTCCTTGGAAAAACACTTTGTCTTAAAGACCTTCTAACATTTTGAACACCATGAGATGAGCTTGGATTTTGATCCAAATTACCCTTAGAAAAAATATTTTCCTCAAGTGTGGCAATCTTCTCATTCTGTGTGGAAACAAATTCATCACTGATATCAGCATAATTTCTAGAATTGTCAACTAGAAAGTTAACAGTGTTGATATTGCTTCCAGACACAGAAGAGCTGCCACTATCACTCTTATTTTATTCAGATTATTATCTACTCTCTCATCATCATTGGGAAACTCAGGATATTCAATATCAAAAAAGTTTATATGATTAACATCTTGAAAAAAATTTGCAGAATCATTTTTTTCAACTTTAGAATCCTTAAAAGGAAAAATATTCTCAAAAAACTTATAATTCTTACAAAAATGAACGGTGCTTATCAGACTATATAACCTATTATCTTTTTTAAAATATTAGAATATCCTATCATAACACATTTTTCAGATCTGCTATTAAACTTGTCATTATTGTTGACAATAGTAGCAAAACATAAGCAACCAATCACTACAACCTATCTATTACTTCCAAAAAAACACACACCAAACCACCTCCTCCAAACCACAACTCATCTACCTTTCCAATAAACAACTAACATACTCTAACTCCAAACACCTACCCCAAACCCTTACACCCCATCCCCCACCTTTCACACTCCCCAAACCCCATCATCACATAAAACACTACAAAAAAAAATAAAAAAAAAAAAACAAAAAAACAAACCCCAACCCCCCCCCATAAAAAAAAACCACACTATAATACCCCCCCCCCCCCCCCCACCCCCACCACTTAAAATATCCCCCCTTTCCCTTTCCCCCCTTTTTCTGGAGTATACACACAAGAAGTTTTTTACGTAGAAAATTGGTTATTTTTTTGTCAATATGAGCCTAATAATGTTTACACAAATTTTTACAATTATACACATATAATTGAGAGACACACATGCATATGAAAATACACATAGTATAATCATTGTCATTGGAACGATATATTTGTTAAGTAAACATACGTACACGACAAACATATATATAAACATTAAGATAATATATATTATAATAATTTCATCCATAAAATAAATATGAATTTAAAATTTTTAGTTATCATTTATTTATTTATATTATATTAATTATATATTATTATAAAACTGGTTTGGTTCGGTTTTTACGGTTCGGTTTTTGAACAAAAACCAAAACCGAACCGAAATTTTTTGGTTTTTGAAAAATTAAAAACCGAACCATCGGTTTCTAGTTTCGGTCGGTTTTTTCGGTTCGGTTTTTTTGGTTTTCGGTTCGGTTTTGGTTTTTTCGGTTTCTTCTGCTCACCCCTAACTAATATTACTTTTAATACCTTTATCATTATAGTAGTACAACCCTTCACATTGTTCACCAATTCCTAAAACATTTTTCAGATTCAAATCCTGATTCAAGAAATAACATCTATTCTCATCAAAGGCAACAATAACCTTATTCTTTTTAACCAATTTATGAACAAAAATCAAAGTGACACAATACAGGTATAACCATCACATCATACAAAGTTAAACCATTAGATAATATGAGATTTCCAATCTTAGAAATATAGGCCTCAGTCCCATTAGGATGACTCACTTTAATTTTAAGATGGAAAATGTCAAGAACATTATCTAATTCATTATGAGTGTAAGTCATATGCTGGTTTACCCCTGAATCAACAATTTTTCCATTACTAACAAGTTTATTAGCATTAGAACAAAAAAAATCAATTTTTTTATGAAATATAGAACTTTCATTAAAATAAGTATGGAAATCATAGAGGGGGGTGAACACGTTTCTATTTAAAAACTTAAAACATTTTGTATCAAATTATCCATCAAGTTAGATGCAATATGATGAGTGTGAATAATACATCTATATTCACTAGAACATGGCATAGCAATATAAACACAATCATAATGTTAACTTCTATCCATGACACAATCATCATCCAAACAATATAAGCAACAATCAACACACATATAGATCTAATGCAAATATAAATGTAAGGCGATAAGGTAAATAAAGATGTAAAGCGAAAAGTAAAAGAAAGTGCAAACCGGACGCGATGATTTATAGTGGTTCGGTCACGAAGCACCTCTTCGCCCTACTCCACTCCCCGAGTACCCAACTCGAGAGTTACTTCACTAGTCAACAAGCTCCCTTTAGGCGGAGAAAACCATACACAACTAAGCTTACACCGATTTCTGACACTAAGCCAAATGTCGAGTTCTAATCCTAGCTAGAACCAATCTATCACAACTTTTGTATTTTGAGGACTAAAATACTAACCGCACTACTTCACCACACTTCACAACTTCACTTCACTTCACAACTTCACTTCACTTCACCTAGACACTAACACGATCAACCCGATCTATCTAAACTCTTTACGATCACCACGATCTAACTAAACTTCCTATGATCACCACGATCTAACTAACCTTCCTATGATCACCATGATCTAACAACTATACACACCATGATCACCACGATCTAACTATTACACAAGTTTAGAATACATGGACTCGATCTATACATTTTGAATGTAAGACATGTCACGAATGCGCTAACTAAACTACATAACTTCGTATCTTGATGATAACGAGCGTTCTTCTCTTGTAATTGGAGGAATAAGCTTGAATCACTTGGAAACAAATGCTCAAGATTAAATAATCAAAGGATTGTAGGTGATGTATAAACTGATTTTAGACAGAAAAGAATGAGTGCAAAAAGTAAGAAAATCAGTGGGGAAATTTATAGGCATAATTGGAAGCGTTTTGGACTGCCCTTATCACTAAGGGGGCCGCCCTTATATTTAAGGGGCCGCCCAGGCCTGGACGCTCCTTTTTTTGTCTTTTTCAGGGGAGGTGTTTTCTGGAACATTTCTAGCCATTTTTAGGTAGAAAATTTGAATTCAAAATATTTATTTTGAATAAAACATTTCTTTTAAATACAAAAATATTTTGTATAAGTTTAAAAAAAATGTTTGTTACATTTTATAAAAATGTAAGGTTTAAGAAAAATAAAAATTCCTTTGATCATAAAATAAATTAAGCATTCATTTATTCATACCTTAAGTGATTTACGTCGGGTGCAAACTTCGTTGAAGCAGACTTGAGACGTCTAGAGATGTTGTCATATGAATGCATTGATGATTTGTGATCAGGAGTAACTTAAGCACTTTACGTTATGTGTTATAAGTTACATGTTTGTCATCACCAAAACATGAAGAGAATGTATAGATTAAATATCGTAATATTTTTACCAACAAGGGAATCCATTTCTATACTCGTTAGATGTAAGTACGCTTAATTAACCCAAAATAAGGCCGACTCGGAACAAAATTTGACCTTGGAATACCAAAAGACTCGACGTCATCAGCCATGTTCTCGTATGTATGTGCAAAACTATTTCTGTTAGTAGAAAGCTAAGTTGCACGGGGACGGGGACGAGTACGGGTATCGGGAAACGGCAACATCCTAAAATTCAAGAAACGGGTACGGCGGGGACATGTCTATGTGTTTTATAATATTTGAGTATACGGGCAAATTATCTTCCAAAAATATATTACCCAACATTCAAAAATCAAACAAATATTACTCATAATTATCAATTAATAAATAAAGCAATAACTTTATACATGTTTACTGAAAAGAAGCAGGTAAATATAACTATTGAAACTTAATTTCCATGAATCTTGTAACAATACTAGGTTAAATAAAGGGATAATCACAAAAATACCTAATTTTTCAACCCCATTTCATAAAATACCCAATTATTTTTCCAAAAAGCTAAAATACCCATAAAAATCGTAATTTTTGACATTTTTGCGAAGTTGAAAAAAAAATCTAAAAATTTCGATTTTTGTAGGAAATAACGCAAATTTGCGATATTTCCTAAAAAAACGTAAATTTTAGAATTTTTTTCTATTTCAAAAATTTGCGATATTTCCTAAAAAAATCTAAAATTTTAGATTTTTTTTCAATTTTGAAAATTTGCAATATTTTTCAAAAATATCTCAAATTTTTTATTTTTTCGATAATTTTCTAAAAATATTTAATATCGAAAAATATGATAATTTTATAAAATTTCGCAAATATTCGATATTTTTCAAAAATATCGCAAATTTGCGATAGTTATAACAAATATTCACAAAATTATGGATAAAACTTGCGAGATTTTCATTTATTTGCGAGATTTTCTTGCAGATTTTGGATAAAACGTGTTGTATTATTATTTCTTGCTTATTTCGGTGTTTTTCACTAAAAATCTCATATTTGTTCACAAAAACCTCAATTTTGACATGAAATCCGTCAAAGAAACCGTCAAAATACATGTGTATAAAGGAGGTGCATGGGAAAGAGTAGATAGTGCGTTGGAGTATATGCCATTAAATTGTGTAAAACGTACACTAATTTTACTATTATTGTCATTATATTCATGTTTACTAGAAGCGGTATCCGAAAGGCTAGAAATCGATGCTAATAGTTGTTTTATGGTAACTTACAATTCGGATAATGATATTGTAGAGGTATGTGATGATTTGAAAGTCAATGAATTTATGGAATTTGTTGTTAAAAGTAGTAGAATTGTTACATTGCGTATTGTTGAGTCTAGTGTACATGGTAGGCAATTATCATGTAAACTTGAAACGATCTCAGTGAGAGTAACAACAGTGCCCTCCAACTTAGTAACTGTCGTCATCAACTGGTCATACGTAGGGTCTTGCAATGATGATTGTGATGAACCTCTCTTCTTTTTCTTCTCACTTATGCCATCTTTTTCAATCTCGAGTTGCTCACTTACTACCTCACTTTGAACATGTTTACCTTCAAAATACTCTAAAGAGGCCTTCCACCAATCAGTCTCGCTCTCGCCTTTTGTATGTGTAAGGGTTTCCAATGGTGGGGCTAAGTTATCACCGACGAACAAAGTACAGCATCTCGACCAATTAAACGGTAGTGCCAACTCCCAAGCCAAAGCCCTCAAAATTTTCTCTGTCGGTTGTTTGTGGACATGACGATGGGTAGCTGGTATGGCCTCCAATATCCATATCTATAAAATAGTAAAAACAACATAAAACATGTATATAAAAAATGCACATAGTAAAAATTATCATAAAAGCCCAAACAAATCCAATCATCGTGTATCGGATAAATTCCCCTTTATCGCGCTTGGCATCATGACACACTTTGCGTTTATGTAAAGCATCTCTAAGCTAGGAATATGTATATTCCCAAATATACGACCCCCATGGAAAAATATTTCAACAATTTGACAAATGCTCAACCAACTTCAACATATCAATAGAAATATTGTGTGACAATTGGTGGCCCAAGAATCTGTGTTCTAACAACACCAAAAGACATATTTTTACTGCATCATTGTCTTTCAAAACAACTGAACGATTACGCATCTTATCAAAAATAACAATAACATCGTTTAATTTAACCGAAAGTTTTGCTTCAATGTGAGGGAACATCCTATTCCTAAATGGGTTGTCCGTCAAGTTCTTCACCCACTCTGTCATATACATATTACGACCAAAACGTAAACCGGTTACTAAATAAAACTATTGGCGTCTAAAGTGAATCCGTTTACCTAATACGAGAAATAAGAGCTCGTTTGCTTTGCCATCGACCATACAAGTAAGTAGGGTATGAATCAAAAGTTGGTTATTCTTTTTTAGGCCAACGTCGAGCCAATGTCCAAAACATGTTTTCTCGAATATACTTCGTTGGGTAGGAGTGAGAGCTTCACGTATATCCTCCACAACATTAATTTTGGCCTTAATCGTTACAGTCTGCTGCAAAATAAAAAAAAGTGTTAGCAATCATAGTTCATACCAATGACAGACTAGTATGAAGCTTTATGCACCATTCAGCTAGTATCAATTATCAATTATAAAAGGCTAGAGAGTTAATTATGTCGTGAACCAAAAGGTTTATGTTATTAGACTATAACATACATAAGCGCTTAATTTCTTTCTGCCGCATAAAAAGTTGCATCTATCAAGCCGATATACCACCATTAAATTCTGTTATTAGACTATAACATACACAATGTTTCTGTCATTATACCACCATTCCAAACTCACCTCATCAAACTGAACCTAAAGCGCGTGTTATCATCTTATGAGTCCCAAACAAATTACTGTATCGAAAACCCCCAATTCGAAAAAACCCAATTCAAATAAAACCCTAATTCGAAAAAACAATAATTCGAAAAAAATCTCAAATTCAACAGGTAATTCACATGAATTTGTTGAAAACGTACCGCGGCTGCTTCTTTATTCATGATTTGTTGAAAATTCGCAAAGCCCTTTTACAATCCGCGGGTTTCTTCTCTGATCGCAAGACACCTTTAGATCGCAAGATTTGTTGCAGCGGGGTGTGGTGGGTTTTTTGCGAACAAAAGATCGCAGGGTGGTGGGGGGTGGGTTTTTTGCGAACAGAGAAGATGCAGTGGTAGGGGTTGGGTTTTTTGCTATAAGTGTCGTTTTTCCACTCTTATACTGATAATACAAAATTCCTGTAATTTTCAATATTTTTAATAAATATCCAATTTTTTCGATATTTGTTAAGAATATCGCAAAAATCGATTTTTAGGATTTATCGCAAAATGTCGCAATTGTTTGCGATTTTTTTTTTAAATTTCAAAAAATTTCAATTTTTTTCTCAATGTTGTTGATTATTACAAAAATGCGACAGTTGATCTAAATACTAGGACATGTAGCTGTGGACAATGGCAATTATCGGGTTTACCTTGTGGCCATCTTATTGTTGTTATGCGACACTTGCGCCAATCTAGTGCAAATCAGTTTGCATTTTCATGTTTCACGGACTAGTGTTTGGGAGGGCTTCTACAACGAGGTTATATTATGATGTTGGGACATCGCCTTCAGAATGGGAAACAACCAGATGGTCTTTATAAATGTCCTTCCACTGTAATGGACAGAACGTCTACCAGGAAAGGCCGCGTAACGTGATCGCTTTAGATCAAGGGCGAACAAATTACCAAAATCATGTTACACGGATGTTTTAAAGGTGGCATAACGCATAGTGATTGCCCGTCAGTGGTGCCATCACAAGATTTTTATTCCGACAACATCAAGTGTGAAAGTCATGTTCTAGTTGGATGTAGAAATATGATAATCTATGAGTATGTATTGTATTGTTTAAAACACTTGTTATTTCTTATTAATGTTATTGAATATGTTATTTCTTATTATATTTTATTGAGTATGTTGTTTTTTTATTAGTTTTTTCGCCAACATCGAAGTCGTGTTCTAACACTCAAGAATATTGAAAGTTTTTATATTTTCAGAAATATTCGGAACATTTTTGATTTTTTTTCACAAATTACATTACATTATTGACAATGATAATTGTCATTAAATTATTACAATGCCTTCCGATTCGGCACTTGAACTAGCTCTACAAGCCTCGCACTCTTCGTTTATCTCCTCTTTTACAATGTATATGTGAAGGAATTGCGTCTTGCCGTGCCCAATATACATGTATAGATCCATGTAATCTTCTTCAGTCCATAGTTGTTGTAGTCCAACATTTAAATCACAATTAGGTTTTTGGAAATAGCAGAAATACTCATTTGACTCGATATTCTCAACAACTCCAGTAGCATCACTTATTTTCTTCATAATGTTATACATGTCTTCCCTGGTAAAATCATCAATGTTTAAAAAGTCTACTTCATGTATCTTTCCATGTAAGTATTTCCTTATTGGAAAACCAGAGAAACGCCCTTCATGGTGTAATACTATTGAAAACAGGTACGGAAATTCATCTGTGCATTATAGAAACAAGATTTATTGGTCAAAGTATTTTTAGAATATAAGTATTAATATAATGTAGCAAAACATACCATAAGTATTTCCAATGTATGATGGTGTACCAGACTCTCGGATACAGTAAAGCTTGGGTAAATCCATAATGAATGTTTAGGAAATAGGTGGCATACTCTTATATTTATTCAAAGATAAGATTTTTGCTAGATTACACCTGCCACAAAGTACAACTTTATTCAGAGATAAGATATTTGCGAAATTTTATTTTTTGCGAGATAAGATTTTTGCTAGATTACACCTGCCATAAAGTACAACTTTATTCAGAGATAAGATATTTGCGAAATTTTATTTTTTGCGAGATAAGATTTTTGCTAGATTACACCTGCCACAAAGTACAACTTTATTCAGAGATAAGATATTTGCGAAATTTCATTATTTGCGAGATAAGATTTTTGCCAGATTTTTTGCAAGATAAGATAGATATTTTTCTAACTTATATATACCCCTTAACTGATGCATACAACTCCACATTTATACTCTCTTCAATATCATTTTAATTAACAAAATGTCTCAACAAAACACTCATCCATTTGGTGATGAACAAAATGCGGTTAGGATAATACCCGGTCCTGCTGGTATTCTTCAATTGGCGCAACTCCGTAAAACATCAGAGATTAGGGAAGGTGGTCATAACGGTGAAATGTTGACACAGGAGTACGTTAGGAAAATAACTGAGGAATCGAGTGAGGATGATCATTTTACGCGTGGCCCGTGGCTCAGCGCGGTTCAGTATCTAGCAGCTGAAGGGAGTATCGCAACTGGTTGTTTTGGCGATATGATAACCTTTATCAAGAATGGGAAACTTGAAAACGTTGTGGCAGTAATCAAGTCTTGTACCCCGAATATGTTGGGTGACTTAAAAGTAACACTAAAAGATCTTTCGGGCATGATTTCTGGTACAATTCATTACAAAGTCCTTAATGACGAGGTTTATGGAAAGGCTATTAGCGTAGGAGCGGTTTTGATACTTCGTAATGTTTCTGTGTTTTCCCCTAAATCGTCGGGCCATTATCTTAACATTACATTGAAAAACATAGTTAAGTTTTCCACAGGATCATCAGCTGTGAATCTGGTTCTTGGTGCTAGCACATCAAGGGGGGTGGGGGGGGGGTGAATCTTATTGGGCTGTTGAAATATGATACTTGTGTGAGTAAAGTGTTGTATTGTTATTGAACTATGTTATTTCTTATTAGTGTTGTCTTGTATTGTTATTAAACTATGTTATTTCTTATTATTGTTGTCTTGTATTGTTATTAAACTATGTTATTTCTAATTAGTGTTGTCTTGTATTGTTATTAAAATATGTTATTTCTTATTAGTGTTATTGAACTATGTTTAAGTTCTTTTCGCCAACATCAAGTGTGAAGTGTTCTAACACATCAAAAGAACGTTTTGATATAGTCATAATTTCATCACAAAATAATCGTAATTTCATTTCTATTAAACATTTAAAAATACAAAAACATCAAGAAATGGTTCTACACAGCTCGCTCGCACCTAGTTTATAATCATTAACGCATTTTAGCTCTATCACTCTTGACATTCTCAACCCACATTTATCCACCAAAATTTTTTGTCGATATTTTTATTCCTTGTAAGACATCTCAAGAAAAACTTAATGTCATGACACCACAATCTAGTGTACCATAAATAAAACTTTGTTTCGGCACGCTCGTCTTATATCTTAGCGAGATCTTAAAGCATTTCGGATCACGCTTTGTATTTTCAAACCAATTCATGTTTTCCAAGTCTTTTTTTATGAAATCTTTCCATATCTTCAATAAGTCTACAATTTTTTCGCCATTTTCAGGACTCTCAAGACTGTCATAAACCATCAAAACATAGTCATCAAGGTTCCATGCTGCAGCAACCCAATGCTTGTTACCGAGATTGATTGGGAAAAAAACCTGCAAAAAACAATACATATATTAAAGGGAAACACTTAAAAAGGGAAAAAAAAACTGCTCAAAACTATGCTTAAAACTGCTCAAATCTGCTCAAATCTGCTTAACTGCTTAAAAAATTCTTACATCTGCTCAAATCTGTTTTACTGCTTAAGTTAGCTAATATCTGCTCAAAAAAGTTTAAAAATAAAAAATTCAGCTAAAATCTGCCTAAAAGAACTAAAACTGCTAAAAATTCAGTTTAAAAATAACTTACTTGTGAGATTTTGTGCCATGATGGATACCTCGGATTTGTTCCATCTATGGTTGCTCGAAGCGCATCCACAACCGATACCATACTCAATCTCATACCGCTATCAATATGAAACGCCACTAGCTCGCTAAGCCCAAGAGTCCACTGTGCATTATGAGGCCTCTTTCTCATCATAAGCTCGATAAAGGCATTGATGTGCTGTTGAAATAATACAATAATGAACACTTGTAGATACTATTGTAAATGCTTTTCAAGAATCGAAAAGTATACTTACCAATCCATCAAGCAATTTTGCAAAAGTGTCAAAATTTACGATTTTTATAGGCATTTTGGAAAGAAAAAAAAAGGGGTAATTTGTGAAATGGGGTTGAAAAATTAAGTATTTTTGTGATTACCCCTTAAATAAAACTACCTAACAATTCTTTTAGAAAGATAGATACTCAATATAGTAAAAGAAACTGACAATTAAGTTATACTATTAAACTAAAAATAAATACTTTGTCAAACAAATCCCACTTGGCGTGGACAAGTGAACAGCTGGGGATACATTAACGGTAACAAAAAGGACAAAACTAAAACCCAATACAAACTTTTTACTATTCATCATCTTCTTCCTCCCACCTGCATTCTTATTTCTTCTTCAAGATCGAACCGGGGTTCTTGTAGCTCCCAGCAAATCATAAGCCATTTTCCCCCTCGCCCAACCCACCCCAAAAGAAATTTTTTCTCACACTCTCAAGGGCGATAGCTCGATGGGACACGGAACAGAGAGAAGTAATATAACGGTAAACTACCAAGGACCGATTTAACCAACGTAAGTCTTCCCCCGAACGACATCGCTTTTGCCTTCCACCCGAAAAGTATAGATTTGAACCTATTGATAACCCCATTCCAAAGTCACGTTCATCACCCTACAAATAATATAATAACAAATTATTAATAACAAATAATATATTACTATCACATAATATATAAGAACAAGGATCAGTCAACGAAATAGGCGATCGTAATATATATCACATAATATATTACTATTACATAATATATTACTTATGAACTATAATTTACAAATAACATACCTCCAACGCAAGCAATCGAGACTCTAAAGTATCAATAGTACCCTGTAACTAGGCACAGTCTGAGTGAGAGTACTAACACGTGCATCACCCTACAAATCATAAAATAACCAATTATTAATAAAAAAAATATATTACTAATAAACTAGGCTTTACAAATAACATACATCCAACGCAAGCAATCGAGACTCTAAAGTACCAATAGTACCATGTAAACTTGAAACGGTCTCAGTGAGAGTAACAACAGTGCCCTCCAACTTAGTAACTGTCGTCATCAACTGGTCATACATAGGGTCTTGCAATGATGACTGTGATGAACCTCTCTTCCTTTTCTTCTTACTTATGCCGTCTTTTTCAATCTTAAGTTGCTCACTTACTACCTCACTTTGAACATGTTTACCTTACTCTAAAGAGGCCTTCCACCAATCAGTCTCGCTCTCGCCTTTAGTATGTGTAAGGGTTTCCAATGGTGGGGCTAAGTTATCACCGATGAACAAAGTACAACATCTCGACCAATTAAACGGTAGTGCCAACTCCCAAGCCAAAGCCCTCAAAATTTTCTCTGTCGGTTGTTTGTGGACATGACGATGGGTAGCTGGGATGGCCTCCAATATCCATATCTATAAAATAGTAAAAACAACATAAAACATGTATATAAAAAATACACATAAGATCGAGCACATCATCCATATAAAAGAACTCATTACAAATCACAAAACCAAATAAGATTCATAACACTATATCAGGTGTTGCTGAACCTACCTCTCCTGATCAATCACTCACAACGAAAGAGTTAGAAGATCAGCATGCTGCCATTTTAGAGGCTGAAAGGCAAGAAGCATTTGAAATGGAAGCCAGACAGTCTCAAGTGGCAGAACAGATATACTACGATAGTCTATTGGCGCAAAGATTGGTTGAAGAGGAAGAAAGGGTACAACGGGATAAGGCTGAGCTCTCTTCCATGTGGAAAAGACTGAAAACTAGATGCCTATGCTGCAATCTTACTGATGCTGATTTGGGTGGATATGTCACACAACTCCATACTAATCCAATTTAGTGCTGAGATTTTTGGGAAGTGAAGTGATGTAAATGATGATAATTTTGTGGATAGAGTGTAGTGTTAATGCAGTATAAAAAGAGGAAAGGAGTTGGCTGCTCAGTAATGTAAGGAAAAGCGCGGAAAAGCCTAGACTCAGGTCAGCAAAGAGATTTCATGCGAAAACTTTTGTTAAAATCAATGCGTAGTCTGGCGTGTCACCTTTTCCTAATCCTATTAAATTTGCAATTCATCTTTTTTGCAAAAAGATTTGAGGGCGTGCATGAATCTGAAGCATTGAAGAATCTATATGTACTATCTTTGGCCGCATCTTTGGCAACATCTTTGGCGCATCTTTGGAATCTTTGCAACACTTTCGTTATATAAGGAAAACAATAAAAATACAAGTGAAAGGGACCATCATATATCTTAAATGAGTCAACAATAAACAAATTGTTTAGTGATATATACACTTCGTAGTCGTTATGGGTACCGTATATGGTCGAAACAGGGCCATGGTTGTGGATGCTTGGATGGTGGTTGGTGCAACGCATCTTACGTGAATAAACATTCTCATTGGTGACTTAAGCTTCAAAGGAGTGCGTCTGAACGTAATTTAGCGTCGACTGAGCCAACGGGAGAAGATTTCTGTGCAATAGTCGATGCCCGGTGATGTGTTATGACGGTCCCGGCTGACATGTACGCTGTCTAAGTTCTCCATACGACACGACTCAAAGTCAGTTCATCACCTAAAATCATATAATAACCAAAAAAAAAATTAATATCAAACTTTTAAAAGCAAGACGTTCAAAACTAATAATCAAATCATATACAAATAAAATACCTCCAATGCACCAATGAGGACTCTAACGTATTAATAGTACACTGTAAACTAGACACTGGTCTGAGTGAGAGTACTTACACGTGCATCGCCCTATAAAAGCATAAAATTAAACCAATTATTAATAAAAACATTTATTTTCAATAAGAAATTAAGTACTATTAATAATGAACTAGGCTTACAAATAACATACTCCAAGCAAGCAATCGAGACTCTAAAGTACCCAATATACCATGTAAAGTCGAAACGGTCTCAGTGAGAGTAAGCACAGTTGCCCCCAATATTGTAAACTGTCGTATCAACTTGTTATACGTGGGAATTGCAATGATGAATTCTGATGAACCTCTCTTCCTTTTTTCTCACTTATGCCGTCTTTTGCAATGTCGAGTTGCTACTCTTGAACAATGTTACTTCAAAAATACTCCAAGAGGCATTCACCATAAGTCTCGCTCAAGGGTTTAGTAGGTGGAAGGTTTCCAATGGTGGGGCTAATGATCACCACACGAACAACGCTAAACATCCACCAAGTAAAGGTTATGTGTCGACTCCCAAGCCAAAGCATCGGAATTTTCTCGTCGGCTGTTTGTGGGGAGCATAACGATGTGTAGCTGGGCATGACTCCAATATCAATATCTATAAAATAGTACAAACAACTTAAAAAAACAAAATAAAACATTATAACAACTGTTACTACGTAAAAAATTACCATAAAAGCTCAAAACAAATCAGTCCATCGTGTTATGGATTTTTCTCCCCCTTTCTCTGCGTTAGGCATCACTGAAGCAACTTGCGTCTCTTGTAAAGCATCTCTAAGCTGCGAATATGTATATTCCCAAATATACGACCCCCATGGAAAAATATTCCAACAATTTGATAAATCTCATAAACCAACTTCAAATCTCATCAGAACCTGTGTGACAATTGGTGGCCAAGAATCCTTGTTGTAACAAACACCCAAAAAGACTATCTAACTGTATCATTTGTCTTCCAAAAAACAAGTGAAGGCTTACGATCTTTATCAAAAATATCAATAAAACATCGCTTAATTTAACCGAAAACTTTTGCTTCAATTGAGGGAAAATCTATTCATAAATGGGTTGTCATGTCAAGTTCTTCACCCACGTTTCATATACATCTTGCAACCAAAAGTATACCGGTTACTAACAAAACTCTTGGCGCTAAATATCCGATGACCTTAATACGGGAATGAGAGTCGTATGTTTGCTTTGCCATCGACCATACAAGTAAGTAGGGTATGAATCAAAAGTTGGCTATTCTTTTTTAGGCCAACGCCGAGCCAATGTCCAAAACATGTTTTCTCGAATATTTCAACTTGGGTAGGAGTGAGAGCTTCACGTATCTCTCTAACAACCTCAATTTTGGCCTTAATCGTTACAGTCGGTGGCTGCAAAAGAAAAAAAGTGTTAGCAATCATAGTTCATAACAGTTCAATTAATTACACTAACACGTTCTCATATCCACACAAAAAAGAGAATAACTAACAGTTAGATAAACAATATTGTTCAGTCTAAAAAGCCATATTTCTGCACAATTTATGTAGTTAAAAAAAACATTTAAAAGCTTTAAGAAAACAACACACAAGAGGGTAGAAAAACATGCGAAAGCTGTAAAAAACGGTACAACAAATGTGCATGGTTTCTGCTGTTCAGGCTCCATGTTTCTGCAGATTCGTGTCTGCCAAACGCCCAGTTTCGGACTGTAAAAACAGCAGCTAAAAGCTGTAGACTCACATTATACATAACTAAATCGAAAGCACACTAATATTTTCATTTCTTGAACAATGAGACGATTATATACAGTACGTTACAAATGGCATCAGAAATTAGGACGCACGAATCTACAAATTTCCAATGTAAAGGTCAATCTTGGGCATATGGGAACATAACACACTGGTCCATGCTCATCAAATGTACATAAAATAACTACAAAAAGCGGATCATTTTAAGAGCTCTTGAATAAAGCTAGAAAACACTAATTCACTTGTGGCTCCTAAAGTTCTACATTTAGTGATGCAGTCCCAAACAAATTACTGTATCGAAAACCCCCAATTCAAAAAAACCCTAATTCTGAATTTCAACAATTCGAAATAAAATGACTAAATTAACACATTAATTTACTTGATTAGTATGAATAAAACGTACCGCGGCTTCTTCTTTATCCATGATTTGTTGAAAATTGCAAAACCCTTTTACAACCCTCTAATCGCAAGATTTGTTGCGGGGTGCGGTGGGTTTTTGCGAACAAAAGATCGCAGGTTTGTGGGGTTTGGTTTTTTGCGAACAAAAAAAAAACCCTTTCAAGATCGCAGGTTTGTTGGGTTTGGTTTCTTATAAACTTTATAATATGGATATTTTTTATAAGAAATCGAATATTTTCGAATATTTGTTAATAAAAATCGCAAAATTGTCGATATTTTTATAATATCGAAAATTTTCGATTTTGTTAGGATTTATCGCAAAATTTTATGAATATATCGCAAATTGAAGATAAAATCTAAAATTTGCGATTTTTCTATAAAATTTGCGATTTTTTTATAAAATATCGCAAATTTTCTAAAATTTGTATTTTTTAATAAAACTTGCGATTTTTAATAAAATTTTCGATATTTTATTAAAATTATCGAAAATTTGCGATTTTTTTCTCAATTTCGCAAAAGTGACGAATTTTGCGATTTTTATGGGTATTTTGGCATTTTGACTAAAAAGTTGGGTATTTTGTGAAGTGAGGTTGTAAAATTGGGTATTTTTGTGATTTTCCCATATATTAACTGAGACTATGTAGTTTAAGAGTATTTGTTACACCTTACTTGTGAGAGAAATTTGTTGGATTATGAACAAATATAAACTATATATGTCCGGGAATTTATTCGAGCCTAAGGGGACGCACACGTTAATATGTAGAACAACGATTAAATATATTAATGTAATATGTTAGTGTTTAATAAACGATCGTTAAAAGTTTAAAAAGAATAAATATTAGTTGTTAATAGTTAAAGGACTAATATGCAAAACCGAGAAAAAGGAAAGTTTGATTTTTCCCACTCTTTCCTTATAGTCGATCGAACCACCTTCCTTATGAGGAGGTGGGGGATTTTCCTTCTCCAAGTTGAGAGGAGTATATAAGGAGGTCTTAGGGTTCTTGAAAGCTCATAACTTCAATCCTTAAAATCCCTAAATCTCTTCTTTGTCTCTCCTTGTGTTCGACCGAACCTCAAAACCCTTGAGGGATTCGGTTTTCCTTCTCCCCTTGTCGTATGATCAAAAAAACAACCCTATAGGGTTTTTTGTGTTGCGATTAAACCAAAAAGAAGGTGTTTCGTGTGTTGATTGATTCAAAGATGAAGTGGGTGATCGTTTGGTTAAACACTACTAGTACTAGCATACATGTTGTTTGCTAAGAACGTATTGTGTATGTAAACTTAGAGGGATTATTCTTTTGATCCTTGGTGGTTTCGCGTGGTATTATACACAGGCGTATATTGAAGACGGTGTAACGTTTATTGCTAAAAACAGTGTAACATTTCTTGCTAAAAGGTACACATTTTTAATCCCTTGTTAATTCTAAGTTCTATACGTGTTTTATCTTTCCGCTGCGTACTCGTGGTATGTTTAATTGTTAATAGATGTAAAATCCCAACAAAATTATACGCGAGACACTACACATTTACCGACTACGAAACGATAAAAAAGAAAGTGAAACGAGAATGAAACCTGCCATGTAGAAACGAAACCAAGTGCAATAACTTCAGCAGCATTCATAGACAACAACTATTCTTTAGGGACGCACTCAGACACTAAGACAAAGAGTCATGCACGGGAAAAGGTTTCATGTCCTTAAAAGGTGTTTATGTACTCGAGCCGTTGCAAGCCTCGTACGTAATGACCTCAGGATTAACGCTGACATGTATTGCTTATCGTCACCGAACAATTGCAACACAATGCAAATGGCGAAGCAAAAAAGAACATGAGAAATGTAAAGCCGCAAAACAGAGGAAGCATAAACAATTGCTAGTGTTGCGTAAGTATTTACTTGTTCCTGACTCGTCACATGAATAGTTGCATTCTTTTTGTTTATATAGCAAAAAGGCAACAAAACTGAAAGATCATGAACTCTATCATGCTCAAGAAATATGGGAGTGTGGCGATGGTTTCAACTATTCAGTTGATCAAGTAAACAACAAACAAACACTAGTGTCAACTTTGTTATATCGTACAACAAGCTACTCAAGTTTTTTGGTGCAAGGTGAACATTTTTCATTAATTACCAAACTTGATACAACAAATAACCAAAATCACAGACATGCCTGGCTTTTACATACAAACACTAAAAACAGATATATCCAATATCACCTACAAGACGACCACTTAAGAAAGCATTCCTTGGACAGATACAAATTTTCTCTGCTACTACCCAACAAGCTACTCAAGTTAAACATGCACATCATGCATAAATTCATTGTACATTATCCTTCATATATGAAAACTTGTCAACCTCATTGTAGAATTCCAACAAAAAGTTACGGTTTGAGACTTCATACACAGGTGTGTAAATGCATTCGCTTGTTGGCCATTGGTGTAACTAAAGTATTACGGAGTATTCATCCATTATATTCACTTTTTATGATTCACAAATCAAATCTTATTAATTATTACTGTAATTAGTAAGGGCCTTAGGGGTTGTAAAAGTTTGAATATACTGTAATTTGTTTTACATGATTCTTTTTAGAAATATAATACTCTTATGGGTTAATTTTCAGTTTTGTTTATTTGAGTCGTTGTCATAGATTGTGCCTTTTTAGCAACGTCATACGAAACTTACCTATAATTTGTTTCATGAGAGTCACTTGATCCTGGTGGAATTTGAATCTGAATTCCATTTCATATCTCGTTTGGTTGTAACTTACTTGCCTTTTTGTTAATCATAGCAGGCTGAACAAAAATAAAATGTTGCTATAATAATAGAAGTATATCACTTCTGACTGGTAACAAAATGCAAGTGTGTTACTACTACATACACTTTTAGTTAAATGTTACTATAATCCATCAATAGAACATTTAAAGTACCTCACAATTCAATTTCTAAGCAATCAACCATTATGAAATCAGATGCATTTATCGTCATGGCTCTTGATATCTATTGTGTATAGTTTCTTTTATTCCTAATTGTTTTCATTTCTAAACTATAACTCTGTTTGATCATGTTTATAAATTATATCTATATTTAATTGTATTGCCGTTTTCTATATCCATGGATATTGTATTGTCCTATATCGAGATTTTTAACCCATTAACATTTGGTCGATATGATACTTGGTCAATTCGTTTATCTATATGTACCCTTTGAATCACATTCGATAACAGGCCAAAATGGCTTTGGTCTCAAGAAGTGGTAAAATGGTGAGCGTTACGCATGATGGTTCTGAACTAACCAACATAGTGAAAATTAGTGACCACTTCATTCTCAAATAGGTAAATATATTAAAAGTTACTCAAGATGTGGTTTTAATAGATAAAACCGTACTACATTTTACTCAATCAATTTGACTGTAAGTGGCAATATTCAGTTTCCTATTTTGAGGATACCCCGGCCCATACTAAACCTCTACCTGAAATCAGAACTCATATGGACATACTAAACATCTCACCAGTTTTGCTGCCCGTACTATGAACTGCCAGGTCTTTTGCTGTAACAATACTTGAAAAACACTTGACAGAAACAACCAAGCAATTCCAGTGAAATATACTGCTTTAAATTTCTTTGCATGAATCACGAGTTTAAATAAGTGAACTTGAAGGACTATCCAATAGCCACAAACATTTGTGAACAAGAAAACAATTATAAATAAAGAATCAGCAAAAGTTTCCGTAGAGAGTGATACGATAAGTTATTCCAACCAAAATAATCTGAAAATTATGTTTTTTCGACGTTAATGCCTGTCGTGAAGAACTCTTTAGTTTTCACTTTGCTCATATTAAAAAAAAAATATTGGACGAATAATGGCAATTCTGCAGATTTTGCATCATCACTTTTGTTTTAGTGAGTAGTCGAATAACATATGGAAGAGGGATTTAGTAATCCCAGTTAATAATACAGTTGTAACAATAAGTGTAGAAAGATTAAAAAACCTTAATCACATTGACAACTGGACCATATATTCCGATAACGTAAACTAATTGGATGAGAGTTTAATTATAAAAATTCAAAAGAGGTACTTGATTCAATGATACATAGCTTTTCAAACAAGCAAAGATATCCGCGCGTTGCTGCGGGCGTTAATTTTTCGCGCGTTGTTGCAGGGCGTTAATTTTTTTTTTTTTTTTTTTTCGCGCGTTTTTTTATGTTTAATAGTGTAAGTTTATTTTTTCCTGCACGTTACTGCGGTGCGTTAATTTTTCGCGCGTTGTTGCGTGTCATTAATTCTTTTTTTTTCCTTTAATTTTGTGCGAGTTTATTTTGTCGGTCTCATATTTAATAGTGCGGGTTTACTTTTTCAGTATCGTGTTTAGTAGTTTTTTTATGGTCTTACGCGTTGTTGCGTGGCGTTAAAATTTTATTTTTTTATTATTTTATTATTTTATATTTTTTTTGCGAATTTATTTTTTTGGTCTCATGGTGTAAAATGACACTGTTTAAGTCAATTCGGAAATGTTACCGCGGGTATTTTTTTATCTGAATGCGTCGAACCTTTTGTAAAAAAAATTTCCTCCCTATTTTGTGCCAACAAATTATTTAAAAAAAAAAAACTAATTGGGCCGGCCCAAATTTTTGGGCTAAATTTTTTGGGTTTTTTTGGCCCAGCACTGTAGCACTGTAGCTACAGTGCTTAGTTGTTGCAGGGCGTTAAATTTATTTATTTATTTATTTTAATTTTTTTTTCGCAAGTTTTTTTTATGTTTAATAGTGTAAGTTTATTTTTTCCTGCACGTTACTGCGGTGCGTTAATTTTTCGCGCGTTGTTGCGTGTCATTAATTCTTTTTTTCCCTTTAATTTTGTGCGAGTTTATTTTGTCGGTCTCATATTTAATAGTGCGGGTTTACTTTTTCAGTATCGTGTTTAGTAGTTTTTTTTATGGTCTTACGCATTGCGTGGGGTTCAAATTTTATTTTTTTATTATTTTATTTTTTTTAATTTTTTTTGGAATTTATTTTTTTGGTCTCATGGTGTAAAATGACACTGTTTAAGTCAATTCGGAAATGTTACCGCGAGTATTTTTTTATCTGAATGCATCGGTACTTTTGTAACATTTTTTTCCTCCTTATTTTGTGCCAACAAATTAAAAAAAAAAAACTAATTGGGCCGGCCCAAATTTTTGGGCTAAATTTTTTGGGCTTCTTTTTGACCCAGCACTGTAGCATTGTAGCTACAGTGCTTAAAATGAATAGTAAGTCAACCCTTCTCAAATGATTATATATATAATATAATATATAATTATCTTGTGTATATTGTAACAAACAAGCAAAAGAACCCGCGCGTTGCGGCGGGACTAATTTTTTCTCGAATAATTTCTTTTGCGTTTCAGGAGTTTTTTTTGGCGATGCGTTATGGCGGGGTTAATTTTTAATATTTTCTTTTTTTTGTATGATTCGGGGAAAAAAAATTTGCGTTGGGACGGGCTAATTTTTTCCTGAATATTTTCTTTTTTTTGGAACGGTTTTGTAATTTTTTTTACGGGAATTTTTGTGTAAGAAAATCGTAAATAGTTAAAAGGTGAGGGTCCGTTTTGTTTTTTTTACTTTGGGCCAGATTTTAGGCTATTTTTGGGTTGTTTTTTTTGGCTAATTTTTTCCCGGATATTTCATTTTTTGTACGATTCGGGAAAAAAAAATTTGCGTTGGGACGGGTTAATTTTTTCTCGAATATTTTCTTTTTTTGGGACGGTTCGATATCTTTTTATTTGGGCCGATGAATGTAAAAAAGTTGTGAACAATAAAAACTTGACGTGTTTTTTTGGTTAAAATTACACTATCATGAATTTAAAACATCACAGGTGATAACACACATAAATTATAAATTTTTCAGGTACTAGATTGTTTTTGTGCATTTCATCGCAATAGACAAGCACATACATTTTTTGACTCTAGGACGACGGATCGAGCATAATTATGTTGGGTTGTCTTTGGCGATTCTTATGATGTTGCTTGTCGAGTCGTCATCCGGAGCCTTACTATATTGTAAAGAGAGGTAAAATCTTAGAGCATCCGCAATGCAAAGTTTTTCGGAAAGCTTTTTACTATTTCGAAAAGTCTTTGAATGGATTTCTTTGCATTGCCATAAAAAGCTTATAGAACTTGTCTTTTTACAAAGACTTGTAAATCCTTATCAGTTTAAAGCTTTGTACTTAACAATTTTTTTTTTTATCAATTTACGCTTTTCAACTTCTTATACAATCTTATTTTCTCTTTTCTAAAAGATTTTGTGAAAAGCTTTATCATTGAAGTGTTTTAAAACAATAGTAAGATGACACTAAAATCTAAAAACCTATTGGATAGTTTGAAGATCGGATGCTCTTATAAAGATCATGGATGGATTTTGCCTATTTATAACTAAATTCGTGTGAGGCCCATATGAGTACAACTCGTCCCCATACTAAAGATAAAATCCATAATTTGAATGATCCATGGTTTGGTATCTCCAAACTGTGTAAACATAAAAAGGATCGGTCCGTTTATATTAGGTAGAGTTGGTAAAATAAATGGGTCGGGTCAGGTCACAAGTGTATATGTGTTTGGGTTTAAATAGGTTCGGGTTTTGATAAGTCTTATATAGAAACATGTATTTGTCTAGGTTTAGATCGGTTAGGTCGGGTGTAAATGGGTTTTTTTATTTCATCTTCATCTTTTTTAGTAAACTGTGAAAAGTGAAAAAAGGATAAACTTTTTTTTGAGTTTTTAGTGAAACTGTTCACAAAATTTTACAAAAATATTTACAGAAAATTGAGATGGTTATATCTAATTGGGTAATTAAAAAAAAGAGATAAAATGAAAGTGCTGATAACCCCAATCATATGCATCCATATTATTTTATGAAACCTTTTTTGCAAAACTTTTGTGAATATATGTATTTTTTTTCTTTTTTCTTTTACCCTTTAAATTAATCTTTTGAGTAATTGTTATATAATTACACTCTCTATTCATTAATCAATTGGACTCATTTATAAAATTTAACCATATATGTTGATACAAAAGTTAGGTCGGGTCTAGTTTGATCCGAATAGGCTGCTACCCGGGTACAAAGTGCCTTGTTCTTGTACCAAGTGAATTTGTCGAAGGACCCTGCACAAGGAAATAAACACCGTTAACCTTATCGTGGGAGCGGATCCCACGATTAGACTCCGGCGTGAGAGTAAGTATATGATTCTGGGAAAGTAATCGAGTGTTATTAGGGTTTTAGTGATACTTGTATCGATGATAACTGCATTTCTTTTATAGGCTAAATACCTTTTAGGGTTTTCGTATCTTTCGGCCCAAGATACGGCCGATACTGTAGGGATTCGAAGTTATCCTAGCTAGTTTAAATAAATAGAGCATATCTCTTATTTAAATATGTTATTCTTAAAGATAATCTTTAGAAGATACCGCGGCCGCGGATAACGTGCTGCTATCCGCGACCCGTAGGTCCAGGAGGACGTGACCGCGATGCATGGGCCTGAGGCCCATCAGCTACTAAGCCCATAATAGTATGAGTGGGTCGGGTCGGTCCACCCTAATCAGTCATCATTGTTCCCCCAGTTGGTTGTCTTTTTGTTTTTTTTGTTTTTTTTTTTTTTTTTTTTTTATAGGAGATGGGACCGTGGACGGGACCGCTGTCACAATTCCTAGACTACAAATACCTCGAACCTTCCTCGAAGTGCTGAACCGTTGAAAATGCAAGTTGAGCCTTATAGCCGAATACTAGGGTCCTTTTACCAATAAACGACGAAAACGGTTGAGATGGGACGTGTGGGCCCGTAACCGTTTCACCTACCTCCCAATCTCAACCATACAAAAAAGTTAGATGGGACTCGTTGTTTCCACCATCTAACTGTGACGTAGTACCGCCTGTGGTACTTCGATTATAATATCTTTGAATGTAATATTCCCATGGATGTCCGTGGGCAACAATTTTTTGTAAGTGGATAACTTAAATATCTTTGATGTATATATATGGCGCGTGTAGCGACTTACGTGCTCCATGGGAGTATTTCTTTATGTGCCTAACGTCTTAGGTAAACCGATTAAAGATACAGAATCCGTAGTTGCTGGGGTTGCGACCCTCTTACACAGCAAGCAATTATTAGGGTACTTATCTTATAAACATTCGGAGATAATTACAATATTGTGCATGCATTCATGGAATGACAAATAACAAATAAGGAAAAGGAGAAAATTAACATATACATTTTTTAAAATAAAGAAGTTGCAGGGTTAGCTAGACCCACCCCCCCATGAGAGTTTATTAATATTTCCGAATACAAAAAGTAAAAAAAAAGTACATGGATTACTTTTATTAGGGGTCCTAATGACAACGAAGGTTCATCCACGTATGTGCTGCGGCCTAGAGGTAGCATTTCTTCAGATTGGCAATGTTCCATGTCCGCGGAAGGTCCGTGCCATCCATAGTCCTTAACTTGTATGCTCCATCTCCTAGTGCTTCCGTGACCTCATAAGGTCCTTCCCATTTTGGTCCAAGTTTCCCACCGGCAGCAGCATGACTCGCGTCATTGCTATGATAAACAAAGTCTCCAGGTCTAAAAGCAACGCCACAGACCCTAGCATTGTAATACTTTCTCATCTTCATTTTGGCCTTGGCTTCACATATTGTTGTACGCTCCCGCTTTTCTTCTAGTAGATCCGAATTTAGCCATAGCTCTTCATCATTATGTACAGTGTCTACTGCCGCGGTGCGATAAATTGGCATTCCGATTTCCGCAGGTATGACGGCTTCCGTACCATAGGTCAAGGAAAAAGGGGTATCGCCATGGCACTTGAAGTATTCATCGTGCGATGTGCCAAAGAAAATGGGGAACGTTTCCCCCCATCTATCCTAATTCTTGTCTTGTTCCTTTCGCCCAGGCGTGCCTTGATTCCTTCACCCAAGCTTCGTTTTGCCCTCTCCACAAGTCCATTGGACTGCGGGTGTTTCACTGAGGCGAATTGTTGTGTGATGTTCAATTTATCACACCAATCCTTAAATGGATTGTTACTGAATTGTTTGCCGTTATCCGAGATTATTTCTCCCGGGAGACCAAAGCGGCATACAATATTGTCCCATACGAATTTTTTCACCTGATTTCCTGTGATTGTCGCCACGACTTTCGCTTCTATCTATTTCGTAAAGTAATCCATAGCGACTATAAAAAACTTGACCTTACCCGGTCTTTCCGGGAAAGGACCAGCTATATCAATTCCCTATTTGTAGAACGGCCACGGGGCCGTGATATGGGTTAGTGGCTGCTGAGGGTTTCTTGGCACGGGACGATGTATTTGACAATCGTTGCACGTATATATCATCTCTCGTGCATCCCACTGCATGGTTGGCCAATAATATCCCAGCCGCATAGCCTTGGCTACTACTGATCGCGGTCCTGTGTGCATGCTGCACGACCCCTCATGAATTTCACGGATCACGTAATCCGCTTGAAGTGGTCTGACACATCTTAGCCACGGCTTTAGGAATGACCGCCTGTAGAGAATCCCTTCCAACAATTCGTATTGTTTGGCTTTTATGCGTAGTTTGCCTTTCCTCTTCAATCACTGGAATGAGTTCCCACTTTTCAGGTACTCCATTATCGGGGTCATCCATGTTGTTCCCTCTTCTTCTACTACCGTCGCTACTTCCTCCTCTCGTATGGAATTTTCTTTGAGTATTTCAATCAAGACCTGTTTAGATAAATGCGCAAAGCTGGTTGACGTAATTTTGCTCAGGGTATCTGCTTTCTTAATTTTGCTTCGTGGTACTTGGTTTATAGAAAAGCTAGCGAAGCCGCTGACCAGGCTCTTGACCTTTTCCAGGTATTTGATCATATTTTCTTCTTTAGCGACGTACGCCCCTAGGACCTGGTTTGCTACCAACTTAGAGTCTACACTTACGTGCACATTGCGCACGCCTATCCAGGGACGGAACTTGAGCGTTTTTTGTGAAGGGGCAAACTTGAAGACTATTTATATTAGGGGGGCCGATATACACTTCAATGAAATTTTTGGATAAAAGATGACTAAAATCATATATAAAATTACATAGTGTGTTAAAAAATATTTAGGGGTCAACCCTCTCGGTCCCTTCTAAGTTCCATCCCTGCGCCCATCTGTGCTGCTATTCGGAGACCAGCTATCAGTGCTTCATACTATGCCTCGTTGTTAGAAGCGGTAAACTGGAACCTTAGCGCATAGGTGAACTCCGCTCCTTTCGGGCTTGTCAGTATTAAGCCAGCGCCGGATCCATCTACACATGATGATCCATCAGTGAATAACGTCTATGGCTTTTGCGGGGTTTCAACCACTGGTGTGTCTGGCCGACTTTCATCTGGCTTTTCTACCAGAAAATCTGCTAGGATTTGTCCTTTCACCGACGTCCGTGGGCGGTATGTGATATTGTGTTCTCCCAGCATAACGCTCCATTTTGGTAATCGTCCTGCCACATCGGGATGTGAAATTATTTGTTTGATAGGTTGGTCGGTGATAACGGCGATAGGGTGCGCTTGGAAATACCTCGTTACTCCTTAGCGGCAAAAACCAGCGATAGGACAAGCTTTTCCATTAGGGTGTAGTTCAGTTCGGGCCCCTGTAAAGCGCGACTTACGAAGTAGACTGGTGTCTGAACCGTGCCTCTTTCAGTCATTAACACCGCACTAATTGCACCGTAAGAGGTGGATAGGTACATAATCAGTTCCTCTTTTGGTTTGGGTGCTACTAATAGGGGGAGCTCCGACAAATGCTGCTTTAACTGCTTGAAGGCTTGTTCTGCTTCCGGTGTCCAATGGAAGTCACTTTTTTTAATGCACCTCTTTAAGGTTTTAAATAGCGGCAAGGAATTTTCTACTGATTTAGAGAGGAATCTAATCAGACTCACCAATTTCCCGTTGAGGCTCTGGACCTCCTTGATTGTCCGTGGGGACGGGAGTTGTAGTACAGCTTCTGTTTTGTTAGGGCACGGTTTTATCCTTTCCAGAGTAATCATGTATCACAAGAACATTCCTTCCACCGCCCCAAATGTACATTTTTTGGGGTTAAGCTTCATGTTTATTTTTCATAACGTGCGGAACGTTTCGTCGATGTCTCTTAGCATTTCCGCCTCTGCGTGACTCTTAATGACCAAGTCATCAACGTACACTTCCATGTTCTGACCTACCTGACTGTCAAAAGCTTTGTCTACTAGCCGCTGGTACGTGGCGCCAGCGTTCTTGAGACCAAAAGGCATTTTCGTGTAACAATATACCCCTTGGCTGGTGTGGAAAGCCGTTTTCTTCTTTTATACTGAATTGCCTTCTGTATCTGGTGATATCCTTTGTAAGCCGTCAAGAAGCAAACTTAATGGGCGTAGCAGCCCAGAGAGTTTCGACTTTTCTGTCAATTTTCTGGAAGGGGTAACATCTACGGTCATGCCTTGTTTAAGTCCGTGTAAATCTACGACACCGCCAGCTACAGTCATGATTTTTCACCATGACTGGATTCGAAAGCCAGTCGTGGTAATAGACTTTTCATCTCATGATCCTTGCCTCTATTAGTTTTTGTACTTCTGCTTGGATAGCTTTCGCGCGTTCCAGGGCCTGACCCCTTTTCTTCTGTCGGACGGGCGAGTATCCTTCCCAGATATTGAGTCGATGTTCAGCTATTGATCGCGGTACTTCTGTCATGTCCGATGGTTGCCACACGAATATATCTAGGTTTTCCTTCAGGAGTGTGCATAGTTTCGTTCGTCCTTCTGCGGATAGCATCCCTCCGATTGCCACTTCCTGATCAGGGAAATTCGGATGTATAGCTACTTTAAATTTTTCATGACGGACTCCAGCTTCTTTGGGTATCTTCTTGGGTGATGTAATCACCGTGGCGCACTCGACAGGTATTAGGATAGTACTACGGATAGTCACTATTCCTCCGTCGACAGGAAACTTAAGCATTTCGTGGGCTGTGGATGACACCGCTTGGATTTCTCTTATACCCGGTCGCCCAATGATACCATTGTATGGTGAGATTGATCTTACAATTATGAAATTTATCCACGCTCTCGTAGAATGATATGCGTCTCCGATTGTTACCAAAAGCTTAAGTTGTCCCAACGGCCATATAGTTTCTCCACTAAAACCGATTAATGATATCATTATCGGGACCATTTGATTCTTGATTTCTGGCTGGAGCTGGTTGAAGCAGTGCTCATAGAGTACTTCCATAGAGGAACCTCCGTCTATGTACATGTGGTGGATCATATGTCCACCAATTTCTGCTTCTATGACAAGCGGACCTTCTATTCCATCGTGGTTGATCATACTGTTAGCTAGTGGTGGGAACGTAATTTCGCTGCCAAGGGCAAAGCTTTGGGTCAATTTTTGCCTTGTCATTCTCTGCCACGGTTGTATCATATAAATTGCTAGGGATTTATCTTTAGTCGGGGCTTCCTTTTTTCTATTCTTTGTTTGATCTCGACCCTGCTTAATTTCTTTTTTCAAGTGCGAGAGCTTCCCTGCTCGCACCAATTCTTTAATCTGCTTCTTTAACTGCATGCACTCGTCCGTGCTATGTCCTTTATCATTGTGGAAATCGCAAAACTTGTTGCTGCTTCTTTTTTTTGCCGGGGTTACCATGGGCGGTGGTGGTTTGAACTTTCATGCTTCGGCCACGAGGATTTCTTTGGGCGCTCTGGTGAGGGGGTAAACTTGTTAGACCCCCGTCCTTCCCTTGACTGACCTCGGAAGTCAGATTTTTGCTCGGAGGCGTGCCGCTTGGACTGATCTTGTGATTTCCACGGTAAGTGACCTTTCTTCTTGGAAGTGGCCGCAGCTTCTCCTCGTATGAAGGCAGTGGTGACTGTCATAATTTCTTCCATGGTCTTTGGAACGTGTTCGTTGAGACGCTTTGTTAGTTCGGGGTTGTTGACCCCATGCATGAACCCGAAGATCCGCATGCATTCAGGGGCTCCTTTCATGCGTCCGGTTTCAACTTTAAACCATTCCATGAAATCCTTAATGGTCTCCCCGTCCCTCTGCTTAATGTTTTGAATTTCTACTGGATCTTTTACATACTTCTTCTGCTGCATGAAATATGATAGGAAGGCCGCTTTGAGACCCTTGTACCCATCTATGCTTTCTGGAGGTAGTTCATCAAACCAGACCCTCGCGGCCCCTATTAAGGTAGAGTTGAACATGTGACACCATGTAGGCATCGCCTAACATTCCACCTGTGCTGCGACTTGGAAGATTTTCAAGTGGTCTTTGGGGTCTCCGATTCCGTCATAAGTTTTCACATTGTTGGGCATGCGCGTCTTTCGCGAACTTTTGAAGTTGCGGATTCGAGGCGTGAACGGATCCACATCCTCGCAGGTCCAGGGTACGGCCAAATCATCTTCATCTACCAGTTTGTGCTTTTTTGTCCTTGACTTCAGTCGTCCCTATAACAACCGTAATTTTCATCATGTAATTTCCAATCTATTGAATTAGATGTCACTTTTTATCAGGATTTTTTTTGATTTAAACTCATTAATGCAACGAAACTTGCATTACTATTATTCATATGCAAACTAACTTGCATTCTAAAGTAATACGAGCAACGAAACTACCATATGCAATTATCTATCTATGTTTGATGTCAAGCAAACTATCGATAACATGTCAATGTCAACAACCTAATATCCATTTATATTATATACATTATTCATTTAACGAAGTTTTCACGACATTATTATCAAATGAACATAAATCGTTAATGTTTATGCCTAAACCCTAAATTCATGAAAAGTATACAATCAATATGAATGTACAAGCAATCAAGGCATATGTACAAGTATCATAGCATCTCATTTGAATACATTTTCCCTCCAAAAAAATGTACAAGCTCTTTTATGCACAATGTACAAGTCTTTAAAGCACGACATTCAAAATAGCCGTTTTACCTCTGTTTTCCTAAGGAATTTCATACAAACTAATCAACACGTGTTTCAAGAACTCAATGCTCGACATTACATTTCATTTTCTTTCCTTATTACTTCAATACATACGAAATTTAAAGCTAAAAACCCTAACCCGTTACCAAATCCACCGCACTATTTTTTCCTTAATTTTACCATTTTGTACACTCAAAACTAGCTTACAAAAGCTCCACCATGACTCACCCTACTAAATCTACAAGCAGCCTTACAGCTCTCTAGTCCAAGTCTTGGCCACTAAGCAAGCCACATCCTCCCTTTCTCCTTGTTACTACCCGCGGCCACATCACCACTCCCACAACCATCCACCTTTCAATCCTAGCTAGTTCTAGCTTGTAAAACTCATCTCCTAGCTGATCCTTGTCACTCCCCACATGTCTTAAGCTTGGCCTCTAAGTTTCCTTGCTCAACAAGGGTCATTCGACTATAAATAGGGGCGTACCCTCCTTATATTTCAACTCAAACCTTCAAACATAATTTCATAAGCATCATGGAGTCCAAGGCTGATCAAGAAGCAAGAGAGCACAGACCATAGGAGATCCAAGAATCCATGAAGAAGAAGTCTTGAAAGCCACACTGAGTCAAATCCTAGGCGTCGAGATAAAAAAGCCAAATTCGACCCATTTTCAAATACCACAAGCATGAATTCATGGGTGGTTCTATAAGCTATTTATCTGTTTTTAAACTCTTATAAGCTTCTAATGATTATGTTTATACACTTGTTAAAAGATTAGAGCTTAAAACCCACTCGTTATAAAGTTTTAAAACCAAACGAACCTATGAAACCCTAATTTACTCGTTTTCTTTTAATCCATAAGCTAAACCTATAAGCTGTTGTTATAATCTATTCTAATAAGCTTATTTATCATTTCTAGAAACATTTTTACAAAGTCTTAATAAGCTCTAACCCGTTGATTGTATTTTCGAACTTAAACGATACGTTTTGTTTTCTAACTAACCAAATTCGTTTTCTAAACTTTTGTTACATTAAAACATCTTATTTTTGCTTATTCTAATAATCTATAACCTGCAAATATCATTTAGAGTCTTAAAATAAGCTTGCATGGTATTTTGGACTTGTTTTGTAAATATTTTCCATGCAAGGGATATATATTGTAACTTTTGGAAATTATTAACTACAAGGGCTGAAAATGTCAATTTATGAAACTTATAACTCCAAGGGTCATTCTTGCCAAGTTTTAAAGTTAAGGGATTTAAATTATATACTTTGTATATAAAAGGATTACTTTTGTAATTAATTATAAATCAAGGGTAATTATTGCCAATTTCACATTCTTAAAAATATGAAATATTATATTTTTATATTAATTATAAAAATATAGATAAATATTATCAAACCCGATTTTATTAAAACCTGACACATTTATCGTTATTAATTAACGATCGACGCATTTTAAATTAATTACGTTATATATTAAACGTAATTTATCATCAACTAGCTTTTGAAGAAATCTAAAATCTTATCGTATCACGATACTAGGGAGTTTCATGTGAGGGGTTCCATTTGGGTATTCGTCATGACGAGTTTGCTGGGTTTACGATTTAAAGTGCCTTGGCTCCTCAAACGATACTGCGTGACCTCTGAATTATGATAGCCCGAACAGTGATGCAATATTTCCATAAATTAATCAATCAAAAGATATACGTTAAAATTTTTATAGTTTTGAAACTACAATCAATCAAACTTAGACTTGAATATCTTCACCAAGGTTGTGTAACGAAACCGTTACTTTCATTTCATATACTTTTGCCATCAATTAAATTTCCCTATACTGTTAAGGTGAGTTCATAGCCTCACTTTTAAATCTCTTAAATGTTTTATAAACCCATAATGGGGATACATGCTATAAACTATGAATACAAGTGTTTTCTAAATGTATGCTATCATAATATATTATTGCTTGTGATCAAAGTCCCTTTATGCCAAAAGACCCCACTATCATGGACCATTAATCACTTACGAGTAAACGTGAATATTGTAGATAGGCCTATTGGGATTGACGAATCCCGTTTGTGTTAACCGAATAGGTAACCAAACGCACTATATTTGAATATCATAGGTATATGGCAATTACCTACACCGGGGGCCATTATCATTATATATATCATTATTGATATATACACAAGTCAGTTTGTGTACCATGAGCTTAGACGCAATAATACACTATTAATACTATTTTTTTATAATAACTGTACTTCAGTACAATTATCACATATGATGACTTGTATTCAATTGTTAATTATAAACCTATGAATCTCACTCAACCATTGTGTTGACTCTTTTAAGAATGTTTATCTTAGGAAATTGAGCAATTGATGGCACGAAATGCCAAGGACTTGAAGATGGCTAAACTGTTATCATTCACACTTTTCTTATAGATTTTGGGACCTTTTTTTGTAAAAACTCTGATGAATAAATGAATGATAACTAAATTTTTAAAAAAACTTCTCTTTATGATTTGTTTTCTATGATTATGACTGTTGTACTATGAAGTAATACCCCAGATTAGCTTCCGCTACTGTATTTATCAAAATGGGGGTGTTACAAACCAACTAAGGAATTCCTCAAACCCTAGGAAACCAGCTACCATTAATGATGGGAGAGTGACCTTACACTCAATTTAGGGGAGACAAACCTCTTTTGCTGCGGGTACCACAAGGGCCTACACTCCAGGAGCAAGTGGAAGCAATTTTAGGAAACAAAGGATTGTTACTTGTTACAACTGCAAAGGGGAAGGATACATGTCTAAATAGTGCACTAAACCAAAAAAGAAACGGGATGACTTGTGGTTTAAGGATAAAGTGTTGTTGGTTTAAGCTCAGGCAAATGGTCAAATTCTACATGAGGAAGAGCTAGCATTTTTTGCAGATCCGGGAATTACAGAAGGTCAAGCCACACAGACTGTCATTACTCATAATGCTGCTTATCAAGCTGATGATTTGGATGCATATGACTCTGATTGTGATGAACTCAACACTGCCAAAGTTGCTCTCATGGAGAATTTATCCCATTATGGTTCAGATGCTCTCGCTGAGGTACACAATCCTGATAATATGGATAACAATATGATAAATCAAGTTGTGTAGGTAATGCCGTCTTCTAAACAATCAAATGTTGTAAATTGTTCAGAGACTGAGATAACCAGTGATAGCAATATCATTACTTATTCTCAGTATGTAATTGAATCACAACAGGCAGCTGTTCAGAATTCTAACTCATCTGCATAACAAGATGCACTGATATTATCTGTGTACCAAGATAAATTTGGACAATAAAAGTGTCAATGATACTTTAACTGCTGAGCATGAAAGATATAAGGAACAAGTTAAAGTTTTTAAAAAAGGACAAAATGTTGATTTAAGGAGTAATGATAACGTTTTAGATTCATGTGCACAGTCTGTAGAGATTGATCATCTTAAACAAACTCTTTCTGAACATTTCTATCGACTTTCTCACTCCGAGTTAGTTGATATTAAAAAGGTGGCAGTCTGCTCCAGCCTCTGATCACTAAAACCAAAGTGCACTATTGAGTCTAGAGCCAAAAGAGATCATCCATAAATCTCATTAGGACACTTGTCAAAATTATGCTTGCTAAGTCACACAATGTGAATAACAAGATATATATTAAGAGTCCTACGCATTATCCTTGTGATTTTGCCAGAACATCCGAGTGATACTTAAGTATTCACAGTGAAGATGGAAATCCTGCTTGAGCCAACATCAAACAAGCTCATGGTAGGTGACTTGTGCGATTCTATATGAATCAAACTTGTGACAACTGGAAAGAAATGATGGTGCGATTCTATATGAGTCAAACTTGTTCCAGGAAATGGATTAACGGTTGATGATGAATTTTTGAAATGATTAACACTCTCGATGTGTCACAAAAACACTTTAGCAAGTGACACGTCGATTGATTTTCAAATTGATTTTTCTATTCAATCGGTGAGACTTCGTCTTGCTGGTTCACTCATACCGTGTTGTCTGCTTTGAGATGCTCCAGTAATGAGAACGGCTAGTGCAGCTGCAAAACCCTGTCAAGGAGATTCTTTAGAATTATACATGATCACAGGCAGTATTTATACTGATCAACGGGGAATCGTGGTTATTGCAACCGTATTTGATGAAGTAACAAAGACACTCTCGTCCATATCTGTTGATTTTCACTAACCTAAAACTGCAGGTACTCCGACGATTGGTGCAGCTGATTCCTGACGAGTCATGATTCATAGCCACATGCTCATACCCGACCGACAAATATAAAGACATCATGAAAGCTCAAGTACATGTTTTAAGACTTCCGCTACTCTGATACCGTACATCTTTCTTGAAGTGACAAAGTATTAAAGTCAAAGAATTTCAAAGAAGTTTCCATCACTCTGATACCGAACGTCTTTCTCGAAATGACAAAGTGTTAAAGGTAAAGATTTTCAAGAAAGATGCAACATTAAAGCTTTTCAAGTCGACAAATCAAGAAAGGTATGAGCATGTCGATCCAAAAGTCACAAGTTCACTAGATAGCAAAGTTTACAAGATGGAGAAACGAGATTATTCTTGGTTGATGATCACAAGGTGCTCAAGATCACATTTTCATACTCAAGACAAGCTAAGGAACAAGCTCAAGACCTAAAGTCTATGATCACTACATCAATTCACAAGTTAATGATTGAAGTTAAAGACTACGAGCTCAAGACTAAAGTTAAAGCATAGTATGCTAGGATTAAGTCTTTGTAAATTGGAGTGACCTCCCTTAGGGGGAGATTGTTAGAAACACAAAAAGTATCGGTCACTACCAATAATAGTTAGTCAAAGCCCGTAGTTAGTCAAATGTAATGATATTAATCTAATTGGGCCAAAAGGCCTATGGAAAGCCCACAAGCCTCCATGGCTGGCCACACTTAGGGTATAAATACCCTCTCCATGCCTTGGAGAGGGTGTTGGTTGTTCATTATTTCACACACTTAATATAAGTTTTCTCTTATGTTTCTTTCTCTCTCTAAAATGTTCATCCAACCACTCTCTCTCTAAAACCACCTCTCTTCCTCTTTCCATGTATGTTATTTGATTGTTCTTCATATAAGAAGGGATGGAATAAGGTAGCTTATAGTATAGCTTCATGGACATTGGGTTGCACTAATGATGTAATCTTAGAAGGTGAAGTTCCAAATTGTGCATCCGCCTTAGCTGTGAAAGATGTTATTTCGTCTGATTGTTAATTTCATCTTCACTATAAAAAAAACCTTAATATCTGATGTGGCATCAAACAATTAGACTTCTTAATAATATAAAGCAAATTTTTAGGATTTCTGTTTCAAATTAGTGAGGTTCCCATGTAATTCTATTTTCTTTGGGCTTCTCCTCACCACTTGTTCAATTAACATGATTCTGGTCAATGCTGTGTGATTTTTGTTACAAAACGTGGCTCTTAATGGTTTTTTGTTAACAACAAATTTGGGATGTTGAAGAAGGCTTGGTTGTTAATTCGCACAAATGGAAACCAAGGTTAGCTCAGAAGTTGATGCAATCCTTGTTATGAAACCATTTTTAAGTTTTTGTTTGCCAACATGATTTATAAAGGCTTTGATCTTTATAATATATTACTAATATGTAAGAACATTTGTTGATGGATGAAAACACAGAAATAAATGAAAACAAAATTTCTTAGTGTTATCTTCTGGTAAATGCCATGCGAATATGATTAATTACATGTAAAAGGCTCATTTTTGCATCGGTTGAAGCTAACAAGAGCGATACAACTTAGTTTTTGGGATGAGATACAACATTCTGGTGAACCGACAAGTAAGTTTTTTGTTTTGTAAAAGTATTGATGATGTCTCCCATATTAAGTATATTTCTTGATCTTTTTATGTATCATATGATTTATGCACATTAGGTCATCAGAGATTGATGTGTTAAAATTCAAGTCTATGTTTTCACCAATAAATCCTAATGCTGTAGAATTAAGATCTCGGTTAAATGCTGCTAATAAATCTTCAGGAATTGTGTAAATGGTAAAATATTATCTTCTTAATCACTCTTTACATTTGTTACTGTCAATATATATAGTTGTTGTTTATTAGAAGCTAAATTATTTTCACATAAAAGTTATTTTCAACATTGCATTGTTGCAGATTGAGAACAAGAAGGCATGGAACTGCGAAGTCATGCTTTCAAAATTTAGAATACCATTAAATAAATTGATGGTAAAGCCAAGTATTTACATGTATTCATAACATTATTTGTGTTATAACCGAAGACACAAGGCAATTTGGTCATATTTGTATCCATTTTGTGTAACGTGACAGGATTATGTAGTTGCTTTGGAAGACTCTGCAATGTTGGAAGCAGAGCAAGTGGACAACCTCAGAAAGTTTTGTCCAACAGAAGAGGAGATGGAGTTACTCAAGGTAAAATGTTAAGTCAAACACTTAAAAATCTTAATTTGTTTTGAGAATATAAAAAACTAAAACCTAAAATTTCTAAATTATTTGAATGACTTGATTAATTGAATATAAGTTTTGTGGTCTCTTTCGTGCAATTTGATGGATTGGGGATTTAATTCAAAATAAGTAACATTTTCATGTTTAGGATTATGAAAGAGATAAGGGAAGATTGGAAAAGTGTGAAAAGGTTTGTTATATACACATTTATTATCTATTTAATTTTAATGACAATGAGCCGGGACAACTTACTTTTCATAATATACAAAATTTGATAGATGGAATCTGTATTTCTTTACGACAGTTCTTCTTGGAGCTAATGAAAGTTCCACGTGCAGATAAATAACTCAGAGTCTACTCTTATAAGTTACAATCTAATGAAAAGGTAAGAAGATATCATGACATACATTCTATGCTTGTTATAGTACTTGACTTTGATCTAATGCTTGAGTTTGTTGCATTTTAGGTTTTTGATCTTCAAGAGAGCTTTAACAGTGTAAATTGTGCAGTAGAAGAGGCAAGTTAGTTGGTTAGATAAGATTATTTATCAAAACGTAATTCTCATAGGTGCTGGATAACTTATTCAAATCAGGAATTCTGCCAAGTTGAAGACAGTCATGCAAACACTTGTTTCTTTGGGAAGTGCTTTAAATCAAGGGACTATAAAGGGTAATTATGTCATTATACTATTATGTTGGTTGTTAATGCATACCATCTTCATTTTTTTGACTTTAAGAAAAATAATTTTGTTAAATTATTAGGTGTTGTTATGTCAAGGTTGAAGAGTCTTTTAATACTTACATAGAAACGTTCAAGAAACAGTAATATGACTCTCATGCATTATCTTTGTAAGGTGTCCATTTATTTTCCTTATTTGTTAAATAAAGGTATGTTCCACGTATATTGTTGTTTTAAGTAATCAATGTATCACATAAAATTAGCACCTTTAGGTTCTTGCAGACAAACAACCTAAAGTCCTTGACTTTTTCAAGGATCTTAGAAGCTTAAGACCTGCATCAAAGGTAAGTTAATTTTAAAACGTAAAATGTACTTTGAAGGAAGTGATGTCAAATTTGTGTATGTTTGGTGATATTGATTATTTCTGTCCAGATTCAAATGAAAATATTGTTAGAGGAGATGCACACGATTTACAAAGGATTAGAGATTGCTAAACAGGAATCGTCAAATGCCAAAAGGGATAATATAAATTTTAGGAAGGTAGGAGGACAATCAGCTTGACGAGCATACTTCTTTCTATCATACTACTCGATTATACTTTTGAGATCAAAGCTCATATGCCTTGAGTTACTTTTAATATCACATATAATTAGAGGTTGCAATTTTGAGCGTTTAGTTATAAATGGGCTGATTGTTATGTTCTTCTGAAACTGGTCAATGAGGTCAAATATGCTCAAAGTTTTTTTATTTTTTATTTTTTATAATGCAGAAAATCTCCTAAAGTGTTTTAATAAAAGACTAGGTTTTGTTTCTCTAATTATAATAAAGCATCATTTATAGATAAATAAAACGACATAAAAGTGTTAGCAGGTTAACCCTAACCCCAAGTCCGCAACCCGTTATGACTTGTTACTCACACATTGATCATCTTGCCGCCTTTAGATATAAGTATCTAAGAGGAATGTGTTCATTTGTGTTTAACTATAAGCTTTTGGTTTTATTGGTTAGGCTTCAAAGACGTTCATTCGTTCAGTAGAAGGTGAAGTCAACTCCTTGGTCTCTCAGTGTCAAATTATGGTATGCGTCATATTTCTCATACATATATGGTGGTTTAAAGATTTTACAATAGTAGGCAAAGGCTAATATACCAATTCTTTTTATAGGATGAAAATTTACTTTGGCAAGGACCGAAGTTACGCATTTCAGCAAAGTAATTACAAAATTATTCTTTAAATATAGCACTGGTAATTTTTTATATATTTTCTTCATGCCTTCATTATTTCTCGCCTATATAACTGTTCTTTTTTTTCAGTTGTTTGTACTTTGAAGACATTTGTAAGAAAGTTCCATCAAGCAAATGAAGAATACATTAATTTCACAGAGAGGAAGTGTTGGAAAATTGTCTGAGATTTTGGATGTGGCTGCTAGGCGTGTTCAAGATATCATACTTTCGAGTTTGAGTGAAAGTCCAACTAGTTCCTATTCTATTAGTATTCATTTGTTTTAGAATAGAATAAATATAATCCTATTTATAGTCTAATACATATTGCTTAGTCTATATATACCGTGGAGGCTAGGGCATTACATTGTATCGTATTGGAGTTTTGAGTTAGTTTCTTTAATACAAGAATTTGCGTGTTAGGTAACCAATACTTTCTTGTTCCTGTGTCGTGTCATTGATATTACTTTTGTGTTGCGTACCTCTCATAACTACAATTGTTGGGCTATTTGATTAGCATGCATAAACTGATCAGAGCTTCGAATATCTCTTGTTGGTTCGTAACTACAAGAGCTTACAAAGATTAGTAGTGGCGATCGTCCAAACGTGTGACCCTATTGGTTTAGACGTGGAGTGTTGGAGCAGCATATTGAACGACTTAGGGTTATAATAAACCGTAAAACTACAAACGACTTAAAACAAGTGGGCCTGTGGGTTTTAGTCGTGTCATCCAGCATCAGTTTTTAAACTGATTTAGGATATCATTTGCTTTAATATCAGTGAGTTAGAAATAGTCTTTGACTATTGATTGTCTCGTTTGATAGTTGATTTTTGGTGGGATAATTCGGGAAACCGTTGATAATCTTACGCGTACTCAACACGAACCAAGAATAAATCTAAGTCGTGGGTTAAAGGGCAAAATTGCTCTCCTTTACAGACATATTCTCGATCAAGAAAAAGATCTGAGATGGTGGTGGGAGAAAGCTCACAACCGCCTGCAAAGGATACTACTATGACGTTTCAATGTCAGATATTGACGTCAACAAACTATACAATATAGAGGATGAGTATGGAAATTCTTCTTGGAATTCATGGAGTATGGGATGTGGTAGATCCGGGCTCAACCGATGCCTAGAAAAACAATATAGTTAAAGGCTTGTTGTTTCAATAGATTCCAGAAGATTTGGTTTTACAAATCAGAAATCTAAAAACTAAGAAGGATATGTGGGAAGTAATAAAGACTCATAACCTAGGGGCTGATCGCGTAAAGGAAGCAAGGCCTCAAACCCTAATTACGGAGTTCGAGAATCTGAAGATGTCAGATAACGATAGTATATACGCATATGTAGCGAAGTTGCCGGGTATTGCTTCTTAGTCAGTCACGCTTAAAGAAGTCATGTCAGAACACAAGCTGGTTAAGAAGTTTCTCACAAGCCTCCCTAGACGGTTTGTCCATATCGTGGTAGACCTGGAGCAAGTTTTAGATCTTAAAACAACGGGGTTTGAGGATGTGGTTTGACGATTGAAAGTGTATAAAGAAAGAGTCAAACAAGAAGATAAGGTAAACGATTCTCAAGAAAAGTTGCTTTATGCTAGGACTGACAATTCCAATAGGAATAGTGACCCAAGTTAAGGAAGAGGATGTGGCTCATATTCTTGAGGTCGTGGTCGAGGTCGAGGTCAAGGACGTGGTCGAGGCAACTCTCAAAACCAAGGTAACGCGACCTCTCACACATAAAGTGTTACTATTGTGATAAGTTTGGACACTATTTTATAAAATGCCCAGATCAAAAACAAGACTATGAGGTAAACCTTAGTGAGACACAAGAGAAAGATATGTATCATAAGGAAGGCACGTTTTTTTATGATGAACCATATTCAAGAAACGATTTTCATGAATGAAGAAAAGTATACTCCACCAAAGAGTGAGTCAAATGCCAATGAACATGATGTATGGTACTTTGACAATGGTGCAAGTAATCACATAACAAGTAATTACTCTTATTTTTCTGAATTAAATGAAAATATCACTGGACGTGTTAGGTTCGGAGATGGTTCGTGTGTGAGCATAAAAGGAAAAGGCTCGATTGTGTTCTAAGGTAAAAACAGAAAACAAAAATTGTTGAAAGATATCTATTATATTCCCGCTATTCAAAGTAATGTGATTAGTTTCGGACAAGCGACAATATCCGGTTATGATATTAGTACCCGAGGTGATTTCTTAACCATGCAAGATAGTTGTGGAGATTTGCTTATAAAAGTCCTGCGTAGTGCAAATCGCATTTATAAAGCTCAACTAAAAGTTAGTAACTAAGACACAAACGAGGTGGGACGGCAATCAGGTACTTTTTTGTTTTATGGTACAATATACAGGAAAGTGTTTCTAATCAGGTTGTGGATGAAGAGGCGAGCCTCAATGCTATTGATCACAACAACCCATAAGCTACTATTCACAACATCCCTATTATTGTTCACACTATATTAAATGATGAACATGATATAGAAGGTGATGACATGCCAGTCCCGATAGCACAACTTGAGACCATACGACTATTAATTGCCGGGAAAGGATGGAGATTCATCACTTGGATGTGAAAACGGCTTTTCTGCATGGTGACATAAAGTTTGATAGTACTTTAAAAGAGGTGGGTTTCCTATAATGCGTGCACAATAAGGCGGTCTATAAAAAGATGCTCAATGGAGAATTTATCATTGTTGCGATTTATGGAGATGATTTATTCGTGACTGGGGCGAGCTTAGACCTCATAAATGAGTTTAAAAAGAGAATGGCATCTCAATTTGAAATGTCAAATCTTGGTGAGTTAACTTATTACTTAGGTATCAAAGTCTCACAAGGAAATGATTGTGTGGACTGTGGAGATCAAGCAAGAGAGAAATGCAATGAAGATCTTAAAAGAAGCTGGTATGGAAGATTGCATTGAAACTTTATGTCCAATGGAACTAGAAGATGATCTAGAAGTTGAAGCTAATCAATATCGAACAATGGTGGGTTTCTTATGTTACCTCTTGCACACTCATCCAGATTTGACATACTCGGTTGGTATGGTAAGTCGATACAAGCAAAATCCAAGAAAACTACATGCTCGTGCTATCAAGCAAATCCTACGCTATCTTAAAGGTACAACTTCGTTTAGAATTAAATACAAGCGAGGTGATGACATGAGATTGGTGAGATATAGCAGTCGATATTGATGATGGGCGGAGTACTACTTGACATGTTTTCTATCTAGGTACATTACCTATTAAATGGTGCTCACACACCGTGGCATTATCTTTGTGTGAAGCTGAGTTCATGGCAGCCACTGCAGCTGCGTGTCAAGTAATTTGGCTAAGGGGGGTATTGGCGGAAGTGACAGAAAATGAGCAGGTAATTGTTGAGCATGTATCCAAAGAGAACCAAAGAGCAGACCCGTTAACGAAGGCCTTGGCGCACATAAGGTTCAAGGAGGTGATA
Source organism: Tanacetum coccineum (assembly GCA_026074375.1). NCBI lineage: Eukaryota > Viridiplantae > Streptophyta > Magnoliopsida > Asterales > Asteraceae > Tanacetum > Tanacetum coccineum. Next base: position 54,317 of record BQNB010013774.1, read on the forward strand.
TCATTACTTAGTGTGCAAGAGTTACCCTCTTTGACTCAAAAATTCAAGGGGTGATTGTTGGAGAATTGGCTGAGATTTAGATGTGGCTGTTAGGCGTGTTCCAGATATCAGACTTCCGAGTTGGAGTGCAAGTACAACTAGTTCCTATTTTATTATTATTCATTTGTTTTAGAATAGAATAAATGTAATCCTAGTTATAGTTTAATACGTATTGATTAGTCTATATATACCGTGGAGGGTAGGGCATTACATTGTATCGTATTGGACTTTTGAGTTAGTTTCTTCAATGAAAGAATCTGCATGTTAGGCAGCCAATATTGTGTTCATACTTTCTTGTTCCTGTGTCATGTCATTGATATCTTTTGTGTTGCGTACCTCTAAAAACCACACGGAGAATAAAATGCTGAAAAGTAAGCCTCAAACAAAAAGTCAAAACTTACTCAGTTTTATATCAAGTCAGAATGTTAAGATCTATTAGAATGCTTTAATTTAATGTATGAATAAATTTGATCTAGCATTTTATTATCACTTTGACTTTA